>JAFMSR010000002.1:5943573-6013573 GCA_022818135.1 Saxidomus purpurata | reverse complement strand
TTTAATAGTACTCTCTAAATGTTTAAGGTAAAATGAATATTCCATTAACAAAGGTTTATTTATTTTTTGTACCAATAAATCCTACTATAAAACATGAATCTCAAGTGAAAATCGCAAAAAAACTACGATAGACGAATTATCTTTATGAGCGTAACCAGGCTATTCATCATGGAAAAGAATGAAAGATCTATTTTCTTTATGGCTAAAGAAAAGTGTTGGTCGCAAAATTAATTATTTGCAGAGTACTTATTTCTTTTCTGGTGTAAAACCTATGATAACTTTGCCCTCACAGGCTATTTATTTTAATTTGATTACCACTTTCACTTAGCATAATTACACTCTCTCAGACATAAGGGATATCAATTATACAGTCTCAGAATATTGAATGTTTACAATGCAATAATCAATACATAGTTTTAAACTTTTCGGTGTTATTTATGTCTGCCATATTGTTTTGTGAATACGACCTAACTTCTGCACAACATGCAAACCGTTAAAGCAATTATTTCATTCATTGAGCGCTCATAAAACACTGTACATATTTATTTTAATAAAAAACAACATTCATTCTAAAGCATAAGAATGTGTATGTCAACTACAGTGCCTATAATATATTCTACAAATATTTGAAGATGCTTCAGTGTTTGAAATTATTTTTGTCCATTTACAGCGCATTATTCGCTGCACTTTAACGTGTGTAAATCTAGAATTATATACAGTCAGTAAATAGAAGAACAATGCTGATTTACAAAAACTAATTTCAAACTATAAGTAAGCTACTGTTCATTATGATACATTTACGAAAATAAATTGGTCGCGCTGCATGCATTTTAAAATGTGTAGTGCTCAGTTACGGAATTCCGTTAGGGCCATCGCCTATGAATGAAATAATCTGAAACGCGAAAACACGAAATCACGAAAGTACGATGACGAAAACGCGAAAACACGATGACGAAAACTCGACAGTACGATGACGAAAACTCGAAAGTACGATCACGAAAACGTCAAAACACGAAATCTCGAAAGTACGATGACGAAAACGCGAAACTACGGTGATGAAAACGCGAAAGTACGGCGACGAAAAAAACGCGAAAACGCGAAATTGTATCGCGTTTTCGCCATCGTACTTTCGCGTTTTCATCATCGTAGTTTCGCGGTTTCGTATTTTCGTCGTCGTACTTTCGCGTTTTCGCGTTTTCGTCATCGTGATTTCGCGTTTTCGCGTTTTCGTCATCGTGGTTTCGCGTTTTCGTCATCGTACTTTCGCGTTTTTGTCATCGTACTTTCACCTTCCGGTACGCATGCGCAAAACAATATAAACAAAACAAAACAAGTGAATCCTTGCAGTAGTCTTAAAGATATGACTTTAACATATTTTTATAATATAAACTAAGGGGGATAATACAAGAGTTATATGAGCTGGAGTTATGGTTTATAAACACTGTGCTAATGTACACCTAATAATATATCCATGCTGTTAAATAACTTTAATAAAGGTTTCAAGGATTGCTTTGAAACTTATTTGAAATATATACGGGGTGATACAGGAAGTGCATTAACTAAGAACCATAACCCTTTCTTGCCGTTTTTAACTCCCCTTGTGACTGTTTTTTCACATTTGCTATAACTTACATAACTACAAAGTTCATCTCCCATGTCACTTGTTTATAAAAGGACAACTTCAACACTTTGGCAGGGGTTCACTCCAAATTGGACCATGTTACTTTATGAAGTGTATAAAGCAGTGCACAGGAACAATAACTATAGCTGTATAGTTCTTAAATTTATCACTAATTGATTTTGTAAAATAAATGCTTGCAGCATAACTTAAGCACTATTGCACAGATTAACTCCAAACATGGAGCATGGATATATTATTAGGTGTACATTAGCGCAGTGTTTATAAACCATAACTCCAGCTCATATAACTATTGTATTATCCCCCTTAGTTTATATTATAAAAATATGTTAAAGTCATATCTTTAAGACTACTGAAAGGATTCACTTGTTTTGTTAATATTGTTTTGCGCATGCGTACCGGAAGGCTAAAGTACGATGACGAAAACGCGAAAGTACGATGACGAAAACACGAAACTACGATGACAAAAACTCGAAAGTACGATGACGAAAACGCGAAAGTACGATGACGAAAACACGAAACCGCGAAAGTACGATGACGAAAACGCGAAGGTACGATGATGAAAACGCGAAATTGTATCGCATTTTCATCATCGTGTTTTCGCGTTTTCGTCATCGTACTTTCGCAATTTCGTCATCGTAGCTTCGCGTTTTCGTCATCGTACTTTCGCGTTTTCGTGTTTTCGCGTTTCAAATTATTTTATTCAAAGGCGAATATGCAGATGGCCCTAACGGAATTCCGTACTCAGTACCTTACACCATTCAATAATCTATGTAATGTTGTTGTACAATAAATAGGTGGAGAGCGATTTATTACAGAAGGTCTGTGCTAAAATGAGGCATTATTCGATAATGTTGTTCTTTAAAATGATATCTATTTATCATTTCACATTCATTGTACACATCATATATGCTTGAAGAGTATATGATTTGCTATATGAAGACGACGCTCCTTTAAGCTTTTGTACTATTAAAACCTAACTACTGCACAACATGCAAACCGTTAAAAATTATTTTATTCATTGAGCGCTCATAAAACACTGTACATATTTATTTTAATAAAATTCGACATTCACTCTAAAGCATACGAATGTGTATGTCAACTACAGTGCCTATGAAGATTCTGTTGGAATTGTGTTACGGTCTGGTTTCATTCGAAATGTTAATACAATTAACACAGTCTATTTGATTGCGTAAAAAAGAACTTATTTACTGCTTTCAAATTTCTTAAGTACGGTTGCAGATGCCCTAGGTACGCGTAACATAAAAATGTAACTATTCTTAGTCGAGGCAAATACACATTATCTATCAAAAGAAAGGACACGGTTTATTCTGACGTCGTCGAAGAAACAGCTGTAGTCTACGAGGAATGTTCAAATATGAATGCATCTAAACACATAAAAATGTATCCTTGATAGATTTCAATAAAAAAATTATTTTGTCCCCTCGAAGTATTCACCTCCAACAGATATGCAACGTTTCAGTCTTTTAATCCAATCCTTGAAGACATTTTCATAGTCTTTTCTAGGTATACTATGAAAACAGTGGAATATTGCATAACCGACGTGTTTGCGCTGGACAAATTTTCGACAAGGAAGGTTTTTTTTAGCCTTGGGAACAAAAAGATGTCACTCTAGCAAGGTCAGGCGAATACGGAGGGTGAGGAAGCACAACAACCTTTTCCTGCTTCAGAAAGGCTTGTACATTAGACGCCTTGTGCGATGACGCTTTGTCATGTAGCAATCTGACATTGGCCAAACCAGTTGCAGGTCTTCGATTTTTTAAATCTTTCTTCAGTTTTCGAAGAACTTTAGTCTTGTAAAACTTTGCATTTATGGATTTGCCTTTAGGTACAGCAACCTGAATGGCAGGACCCTGATTTGTGAAGTATATGGCATACATTATCTCCTTGACACTCATTGTCCGCTTTGCAATGCATGGTCTTTTGCCAGACTTTGTTGCCCATATTTTGTTCTGAATCTTACGCTTTGGCTAAAATAAGTGAACCCATGTCTCGTCACCAGTGAAAGGCCGTCCATTGTAATTTGGAAACTGTTTAAGCAACATTTTCGCGCATTGCACGCGTGCCTTTTTTGCTCATCTGTCAACAGATGGGGAATCCATCTAGCACAGATCTTTCTCATTTTCAAATAACGTTTCAGAATTGCATGAGCTGCTCCTAATGAAATACCAATCATACTTACTATTTGCCTAGCGGTGTATCTTGCATCAGAGCAACTATTTCTTCCTCTAGCAACCATCTTTGCAGATGTTGCTTTTTCGGTCGACGGCCATGTGGTGCATGTTCTGTTGAAACTAACCCACATTTGAATTTCTAAACCAACGAATAACTGTCGAAAAAGTTTTATTATGCCATTAAATAGAACATATTTCATCAAAAATGTCTTTACACCCTATGCCAAGAATACAACGATTCTTAATATAGGACCGTATTTCAATGGCGTACGCTGACCTTCTTCCAACCATTTTTGTTTTAAGATACACGAGTATGTAATGTTTAGCGAGCGATAGACACAGCTAAAGTAAACGGATTTTAATAGGTGTGGTATAAATGTAAAGCTAACTTGTTTATCTACCAAATAATCTTGATTTCCTCCAGATTTTCGCATTATTCAGCGAGATAACGTTCTACATGCATTCATATTTGAATAATCCTCGTATAATCCAGCACACAGAAATCTATATGCACACACCACTCTGTGAAATACCTTTTATGTAAATGATAAATACTTCAATAATCCTATCAATGAACAAGGTTCTAATCAGGCTTATAACGATAAACCAAACTTTTGTTTTTAACTCTGATGTTTTCGATTCATGAATGTTGTTTTAAAGTAGGAAAATTTACAAACCAATGTACATTTGATCAGATCCGATGCAGTGTGGGTTCATCAAGCGTACGGTGTATAACAAGCACGTACACAGGTACTGTATCTAGAAAACCTTAACTTATGATAAATCAAATGACAGTATACAACTTAAAATTCAGGACAATGTACGAATCCATAAGTGACAATAAATTGAAAGAAAATATAATTTCATTTCAACATCTGAGTTTAATTTCAAATATTGTAAATGACCTTTTTTGTGAACATCAATAGATGATAATTATTTATTCATATATAAATATAAAGAGCAGAACCAGATATCGTAGGTGAAATGAATAATTAATACTCCCGGATGGAAACGAGATAAGCATCTTTGAAAAATTCGTCGAAATCAAATGTGAAAGGTTAAGTACAGAAAAGTTATAATTTCAACTGGAGCTATTAGCATGTCATCATGAATATATATGAGTTACAACCGGTCTAAAGCCGTTGCGTTTTCGCAAAATTGCAATGACGCACACAACCAATACTTTATGAATTGTCGAAACAAATTCACTATTAAATAACATAAAACAGCAAAATTATTTTTGTTCAACCATTATGTTTCCTTTGCTGAGATTGTTAAACATAATTAATTTTATCCTGATCGGAATCTAATGATTTCCCAAATGCACTGGTATGTCTGTGTAATATTGGATAAAGAGAAATCGATTAATAAATCATAAAACCCAGAATGACACAACTCATCTTTTATTAAATGAGAAAAGTTTGCTTCAAGATCCATTACTAAGACCAATTCGAATTTTCTTTTAAATCTGGAATTGTAACGGATGTCTTCTCAGAAGGAAAACTATTAAATACTGCATCGAATGTGACCATATTGTGTTAGTTTATACTAATTTATTCATTATCGATTGCGAAACAAGTTCTTACTACTAATCGCTCTCGAGACTCATTCCAGATGGATCAACCTCGAAGAAAGACAGGCAATGTGGAATTATTTGTGTCTTGCCTAGGGACACTACCGACATGGCGACCCATGGCCATGGGCTCTTCGATCCCGAGGCGAACGCGCTACCACTGTACCACGGCGGCTCCACAATATTGTTTGAACATTTGAGCTTAGCAAAATAATTAATAATTATATTTTTCCTTTTCAAAAACGAAAGTAGGTTTTCCAGTTATCAAACATCTTTGTAATTTTCCAGAAGTCTCACAGAAAGGGCTGTAAATAGGTTGTACATAATTAAGCATACGTATTTTGAATTATAGCTGAAAGAAATTTACTTCCAATGATGTGCAACGTATGTCTCTGACTGTTTACATCATGCAATAAAGCGAAAGTAGGACAAAAAGACCATTTGGTCAATCTAAGGAAATACAAAAACATTCACTCGTTTTCCTGCAGCAGTATTTCAAACAGGGAAATACTCCTTGGCTGTTGTAAAGTTTTAGAAGCCAGTTTCAAACTGTATTTTCCTGTTTGAAATACTGCTGCAGAAAAACGAATCAATATTTTGTCAAATTAACGATTGCCTAGAAAACAGGAGACTGGGCTGGTCATTCTTACTGAAATTTGAAAAATTCGGGTCAATTACTATTGCCTTAGCTAATGATTCTGATCTTATATCACCATAAACAGCACAATCTAACAAAACGTGTAACTCGTCCTCAACTATGTTACAAAAAGAGCATATACGATCCTCTAACCTCTGGTTTTCAAATCTTCTAGTTTCTAAACGTATAGGAGCGACCCCACATCTAAATTTACAAAATGCTGACCTGTGTTTATACTCTTGCTTAAAAGTACGGTTGGTTTGAAGCTTATTTCGACCCTGACCAGAAGTACCTAAAACCTTGTTTATTGAGCCAGACCAATCGGACAGATACGAGTTCATAACCAGTTTTGCAACATTGTCAACATACGACTGTTTGTGCAATGGCACAGACAAGTTATGATCGAAAACCAAGTCAAATTCCATAAATATTTTCTTTACAAAATGGAACTAGTTGTTACAATGCAGTGACTTTAAGTTAGCTCATATTGCAATAAGTTAATTCAGTCGTATAGTGATATCTGTCAAGGAAAGACGTACACAAAATTGGCGGCGGTTTTCCACTGATGACGATTGGTGGTAACAATTCCAGACGGAAGGACGGACAATGCCAAAGTGAGTTTTAGAGAACAGAACATTCCATATAAAATATGTAAGAAAAGCGTTATACGGGGACATTAGAAAGAGTTGTCAATTGGCTATTATTTGAGTCAATTATTATTAGATTTTTAAAACCAGTTTCAAAGAAATAGATTTTTTCCAATTAAAAGAGCTATTTCTGCCTTAGAATTACTTGATCTTCCATACTACTACATAAACTTTTCTATACATGTCGAAACCAGTTACAGAAAATAGGTCTTCAAACGTTAGCTCAATTGATCCATAACCGACATTGTTTAAAAAGGGCTTATTGACGTGTCTTAAACATGGCCTTGTCTGCTGGCGGGTGTGAAATTTAAGCACTGATGTTTTTAGTTTTAATTTATTTCTGATCGTTCATCTAAAGTTTTCAATAAAAGTCAATAAACGACACTTTCTATAAGAAAATCACTGTACATACATTAATTTCCCAGGGAGGAGCTTGCAGTTCATAACCTCGGATAAGAGTGGAATGTAAGTTCATTTTAATTGATGATCATCTTCACAAGTGTCAAAAGTGTTTTAGATGATTGATTATCTATTTATTATGCATTGCTCCTCCTTCAATTCACTGTCTGCTGCAACTTTCATTTTTTGTAAAAGTTGTGGATTTATTGTGAATAATGTTTCATTGATAGCTGCTTATTTTCATTTTTAAGTTCATTTCATGGCGTCATGTGGTAAATCAGTTAAAGGATATTGATATATAAAAGTAAAATTAATATATAAGTATAAACTAAACTTTTACTCGAGAGTGACTCGATAAGCTGCAAGCTTTCTTCATGGTCGAGCTAAAATAAATTAGTACAAACTAAAGGATATTGATATCGGACTTTACCAGATGGTAAGTAAATATAGTAAGATACAAAAAAGTGTAACAAAGGGAAATATATCGAGGCTTTGCCCCATACCATACTACCAGCTGGTAAAGTCCTCTGTTATAGCCTTTTACTTGTATGTAATGCAGAATACTATGATCCATCATTAATGCATTGATATAATCGGATAATTGCATAATACTTGTTGTAGCCATTATTAAATATGTACAAGCTGGCCTATAGCTTTGATGTAACTCGTTTAGATTTATGTAAATATGTCTTTTAACAAATAAGTTCTATAATCTTTAATAAGTTCATTCTTCACTTTTAGCTTAACTTTGGCAACATACAACCATAACAATGTACGTCTCAAACACATACCTTTAAACCCTTTCCAAAACTTTCATTTACTTGCAAATAATTTGCTGAGCAGCTGCTTTATCCTCCAGGAAACAGTATATAAGTGATTTAGAGATTGTTTCATCCTTTGACTTGTAACCTGTAGGTTATGTACAGTCTTAGATATGTACAGTCTTAGATATGTTTGCAGAACGACCAAATGCCTTCAGAAACAAGTAGTGTAAATAATAAATACAGCTGTCAACATTAAAATAATTGTGTTTGCTTTAGGTGATGTTTTCTCTATTTCTGGAGTCATAAGAACAAATTATGCGGGGAGTGGTGGATATTTTTTTTTCAATTCCAATAATTGATGCTGGTAATTGTACTTTTCAGATACAATTCAGCACAAAATGATTTGCAAATGTTTCTTTTTGTTTCTAAGTATGCCCATGGTCATATAATCTAGACAAAAACTTTCTATATATAATGTCATCTGAAACGAAGTACTTTTCGGAGGTTCACTATTCATCCATGTACTATATTGGATACAATTCAGTGTTGGAACTAGGTCAGCTAGGCTTAGCCTATTTGTCACTATAATTTCTGCTTCAGAACTGTTCACAGTCGGTGGACTGTCAGAAAAAGGTGTCAGTTATTTTAATATTTCACACTTGATTACTTATAAGTGTCATTATTTCATTCCGCATTTACTCTTTACCTCTTAATATGACTTTATTATTTCTCAAACATTTCAACTAAAGCATATAACTGTCTTTTTCAAATCTACTACAGTTTGTGAGTGTATTACAAATATTTGTAAAATGAACTTAAGGTGGGGGGGGGGGGGGGGGGGGGGGCCCGGGGGGCCCCCGCCCCCCCCAAAAAAAAGGGGGGAAAAGGGGGGGGGGGGGGGGGGGGGGGGGGGGGGGGGGGGGCCCCCCCAAGGGGGGGGGAAAGGGGCCCCAATTAAAAAAATAGGTATGGGGGGGGGGGGGGGGGGGGGGGGGGGGGTAAAAAAAAATATTTTTTTTTTTTTTAAATTTTATCCTTCTTAATGGGAAAATCAAAAGATTTTGATGCGAGAACTGAATTGCATAATAATAAAGTTTAAAACAATAGCACAATGATCTGAAAATGAAAGATTGTTCAAGCGCTTTCTCATTCTAACAACTTTTTCATAGAAGCTTCACTTAACTTTCAATCCAGGTGTAGCTGTTTACTATTTATTATCTATTTTGCAGTAACTGCTCAAAGACTTCTACTTACAATACCAACCCGTACCTATCTGTTCACAACGCTATCATTTCAGTAACATCCCCAGCCGCTAGAAACTACAAATTCAGTCACACTACCAGCTGCAGTATCACCCAATATCATTTCCCTACCACCCCTGCCACCCCTACCCGCAACAAAAATCAGAATTAAGGTTGCACTTCGACGCTGACATCAATGAAATTTACTATATTAATAATCTGAAAACTTCACAGCATTTGCCTACTCAGCTATGTATCCAGTTCGTAGCTGGAAATGAACGAATTTAAATACTAAAGACAAGCCAAACTGGCTATGCAAGAATACTCTTATTTCACCTTTCCTGTTAATGTCAAAACATCAGGTTAATTCGCTGTGAAGCGTGTACTTCCAAATATGACTCCTTGGTGAATAAAGTTTTGACAGCTTTAACAAGTACATGTTTTTTTCCAGTTTTTGAAAGAGATTTTATGAAATACTAATAAAATTGTAAAGGCCAAATCATTCGTTTTCCCAAATAACACTACAGCCGACACTGCATTTCTACAGTCGTTACGTTATTATTACAGTCTAATGTACACTAAGTGCTGATCAATGTAAACAGCGATTTCTGTTTCATGTACTAATTGTTTACTGTCTTCTAAATTGGTATTCTAAGGAAAGTTTATCAGTATGTGCTATAGGAAGTTTATACATAAATCTGGAGCCAGTGTGGAAGCAAACGCAGAAGTCGTGTTTTGTCAATTTATTTCAGTTAAATAAAGGAGAGAAATTAGTAGTCAGAAGGATTTAATATCAAATAACGTCAAAGAAGAAAAATAATTTCTTTCTATTTGACCGCTTGGTGCCCCAACTTCAGTTATTACAAACATACTAAATCTTTGCGGTGTCATTTATCAAATGGGACGCTTCTTTATTTATGCATAATGTCACAAAAAGTCGTATTCTCAGAAACGTTTGTTTAAAGAATAAGTTTATCTAAGAATACGTATTTGAATCTCAATAAGAATTTGGCTCTTTCCCGTGTAAATCAAATCAGATTATGACAGTCGATATGTACAGAAGGCGCGAAGAATTAATTCCATATTTGTTATTCAGTCAATCTCGTTTCATATCCAATATCAATGGAATAAAACTGGAGCTATTCCCTCTGGACTGGAAATATCGCTACCGAATATTTGCATATACTGTCAAAGTGAATGTGTTTTGTTAGCATTTGATAGTACTTTTAAATATCATTTGTGGCATATTAAAAATGAAATCATATTCAATATTCCACCTAATAGCACACATTTATTTAGTTTTAGGTTGCTCTGTTTTCCGTCCGTGTATTATCAGTTTTAACGTTTGATTAAACCTACATTGATGCAAAGCTGAAGACCGCACATACCATATGGTCTAGAAAATCATTTATCACTGATCTATAAACTAACATAGTTAAAGAAACATAACCGTACAGTACGTAAAAATCCTTTTTGAATTATGCTTTCCGTTTTATTTCTATTAAATATGGTCATAAAGTAAAAACAAAAAAGATAATCACATATTGGAATTAAGTGCCTGTCTTAAAAATAGATTGATACGGTGTCTGTTCACAATATACTCTGCAGTTTTGTCGGTGTGATTAGTTTGACTGAACAATAATCCCATAATGTCTCTGATAAAAAAATAAAGACTAAACTTGAAATATTATAATCATTTTCCGCTACAAAACCGGATGATAAAACTGACCTTACTAACTTTCCGACTTAGAGGCGAAAGTTACAAATGATATAGCTCTTTTTATACGAAATTATGATAAGAATACTACATAGATTTTTACATGTATTGAGCCTCATTCTGACATAAAATTCTGTCAATAATAGATTAATTCAAAAGAACAAAATTTAAAAGCAAAATGAATAAAATATATTAAGGCGGTCTTTAAAGGTTCAATGACTATATGTGTATTCATGTACAGTTTATTTTCACTGTAAAATTTAATTGATTATCATCTGGCAAACCTATTTTCTGTACACGGGGCTCTAACAATGATCCGTCAAAAGAACTCGCATTGTTTAACATAAAACTTTACAACCCTGTTCACTGATTTCATGTTCGTATTTAAATCAATTTAAAATAAACAAGATTATTAAAGGCTATGCAGATTTTGATTTTAATGTCTATTGAAATGAAACAACTCACGTCGCGAAAATGAGAATTATTCTACTCCTCCGTGGAGCACTTGATTAAAATAAATCATGAAACGTAAGTGTCTGATAATAACATGTAAGGAAGGAAGGTTTAATCACATACATTACGAGTCTTTCTGTTGAGATGAGTGGTTTGCAAAGCAAAACAAATTAACTGTGATATAAGATGACGGGGAAAGATTAGTTTTGGAGCACTTTATAGATGCATCAAAGTCGGAAACATGTCTCTATAATACCAAAATGAAACAACAGCAAAACTACTATTGTTGTTTATGTGAGTTAGTGATACACTTCTGTTCTTGATCGTCGTTGAACGGAATCGTTTATTCTTCAAAACTTTAGTTTATACTAATTCATTTTAGCTCGATTGTGAAGAAAGCTTTTAGCTTATCGAGTCACTCTCGAGTCCGCTTCCTGGAAAAACCAGTACTGGTGTCATATGAGGAGGTACGGTCGTGACCTTGATGGGGCTCGAACTCGCAACCTCCGGGATGAGCGACAGACACCTTAACCTCTTCACCACCGCTCCCCTCGAATACTTCAATACTTTGAACTGGGAACTAAATTTTAGAGCCAATGCATAATTATCTACATTTTGTTATCTTTGTCAAAGTCCGCAAATTTGTCCCCAACATTCCTTCATACAGATGCTGCCTATGTCATTGTTTATGTTGAATTGAAAATTTAAGTAGAGCAGGCACAAGGATGTCTATCTGTCAGTCTCCTTTGATAATAGAAACAAAGGCTAGCATCAAAATAAACTAAGTCGAAGTAAGATATTACAAACAAAGCCAGATTTGAAAAAATAATAACAGAAATATCATACCCAGATTGATATCAGTATAATTGGTGAGTAATAACCCTCTTGTACCTTCTCGTTTTCACGAGAAAATGTAATAATTGGCTCTTTGGACCCCGAAACCGATAATTCTTATATTGTTGAATTAAAATGGCTCTAAAATGACAGGATACAACAAAGTTATCTATTTGTTCAAAACGATATTTCCTTTGCTGAGACTGTTAATCATTTATGTATTCCTACTGCAAACTATTAATTTCCCATGTGCACTTTTAATAATGCCTTTGTAATTCCCGATGAAGTGAAATCGATGAATCCAGCCATGATAAACATGATATTACTTTTTAGGTTTCATCAAATGACAAAGTTATTTAATATTAAGTTAATACTTCCACATTGAAAATACATAAAAAAAATTTAAAAAACATGGTAATGGCCATGATCATGGGCATAGCATACTCACTGATTGAATGGATCTGTTTACCCTAGGTACCGTTTATTGTCATATGACCGAGCGTTGTACATCATATCTATTCTGTTGGGCTTTAAAGAGCGTGGGGAGAGTTTTTTTGACCAAGCTCCGTCTGTTAGCCGTCTGAACGTCCGTTTCTAAGTGCATTGGGAACGACGTGAATAAATAAGCTAAATAATGGACCGAAGGCTCATACAGAGGATCATTTGCTTATTTGCTATATCTTGTGTATATGCCCGTGGGTGTTAACACAACACAGGCTTACGCTCATCAAATGACTGTATTTCAGTAGATGAAACATTAATGTTTTAATTATTGTCTGCATGAGTGTACAATATCCCTGTCGTGGTAGTATGCTGAAAATAAAGCAATAAGAATTTTATTTATTTCTTAATTTAGTTTGTTACTGTTAACCTTTCCGCTCGACACTGTTATCGTAGCAGTATCAGTTATCTGATTTTATATCAAATTGGCTTATTGTCTTACAATTAAATAGATCTGGAATGTTGTTTTATTTTATTTTTTTCGCAGAAGTCAGAATGCAGCGTAATATATTTTCAACGAACATTGCAACTGATAAAATTACTTGTATCTCTATTTCTAATGGCAGTTTTTGTAAGAATAAGTTAGTTGCGATATTTATTAGGTCTATTTACAATTTTACGTATATGGTACAGACAATGTATGTGTTCAATATAGTGATATATAGTACTGTTACTAATTAACATAGTAATAAAAGTACCGTTTCTTGCTTCAGTGGTCATTGCTTTACACAATTTTACATTATTTTTATAACAGTTAGGAATGGATTAATGAGAGTCTCCAAATGCGCACATGTTGTATACCTGATAGCATAAATATAAGATAAATTCAAAGACGATTCATCTGAACTTTCCCTTCGTATTGTATATGTATGAATCTTCAACATGGTCTTGACTGCTATTGACTGTAATTATATCATGATAATTAATTATTAAGTCGCATATTCAACTCAGATTGGGAAATAGCATAATCCTACATATTTAAACTTTAGATTAGACATAAGCAGTTATCGATTTAGATTTAGTTTCATTTTAATTGGAATTTCTTACTCACGCCAAAAATGGTGATTACTTTTATTCACCAAAGTATTACGTCTCTGTAATGCTTAATTCTGCATAACTGACTCCTCAAAAGCAGGAAATTGCAGTATAATTACAATCAGCATTTATCAAAACCGTTGGCATGTAACTTTGAAGTAAATCCTTTATAATTCCGTTTGTGCTATTATGTTCGTCATAATTACGTTCAATTTATGTTTTACATCCTATCATGAGTAACATTGTGACTAAAATTATAGATTACAGTTCATGTCTGTTGCTATACCACATCTAAACATCCATTGCATGTGTGCCACCAAGTTCTATTACTAAAATTTAATAATATCAATTTTTCGGCTGTTGTGCTTTCTTTTTCTCTGTTTTAAAATCGATTGTCTTGAACCTATTCTTACCTTTGAGCCAACATTTATTCCGCCAATGGGTTGCCTGTTTTCACATTGTCTTATATCCTTTGGACACCGGCTGTTCACATGACAGACAGCAGCGTTGAACACGCATCAGTTGGCTACTTTCGGTTCTGGTGTGTGTATACGTCAGCAAATAATTGAGCTGTACATGAAAGTAAAATTTCCATTGGCCCACCTACAGAGGTCACGCGCAGGGTCACCCTGTCTGCTAACCTGCGCATGGACTTTTTTTTTTTTGTAACGAGAGGTCAATTTCAAGCGTTCTCATAAGAGTCAATATACCTAGGTTTGAGTACGACATGTCTGCTTTTGTCTGTGAAAAAATATTGCACGCGCTCAAAAACACTATCCCACAGGGGCCTGTACGCGAACGTTGGTAAAATGAAAATTTTCAAAGCTGGTAAAATTGTGTCCAAGGTCATTTTCAAGGTCGTCTTAAAGGTCAGCATTTGCCTCGGACGTCTGAGTTTTCAACAGTCAGGAGCTGACGGCATAGCCTTTAAATTCATACAGACAAAACGTGTTCCATACGGTCACTGTCACTTCTATGGAAGGCCAAACCTGTCTTAACCCGCGTATACGGTTTATTACGTTACAGGTGTTCAAAGGATATAAGGAAACCTTTAAAAGTCTGCTTGTATCAAACCACAAGGCCTACAGCTTAGCTTTTTGCAGATAGCATTGTCTAATTATCCTTTCCCACGACAGTTCAAATTATGACTCCCGGTCAAACTGATCCTGTCATGGCGCTAAATTGATTTTATATTGAGATAAAGGAAAATCTTTTTAAACATTTTGTCTCAGACTAAAGACCCATTGCTTAGATATTAGGCTTGTAGCATTGCAAAGTGGTCCTTTACAAATACAATGTATTGTTCAAATCATTCCCAATGTTTCCGTCCCGATGTCACTCGGCCTACTGACCAACTTTCTTGGTTTTGAATATACGTCAATTAAATTTGACCTAACCTTGACCTTTTTACCTACTGTCTTGGTTTTGAAGATACAGCAATGAAATTTTAAATACATATTGGATAGTTTTGCAGATAGATTTTAACTTTGACATTGGCTGACCTTGACCATGCCCTAGTGACATTTTCCTGTTTTTGAAGCTAATCAATGAAATTTGAACCATATTTACAGTTTTTAATGCAAATTTCGACTTTTACTTTGAATGACCTCCTCGGCCTTGACCTTTACCATTGGCCTAGCTTTTGTTTTCCAAGCTTAAGTAATGAAATTTGGTCTATTTGAGCAGCTTATCAAAGTTTTTTTTCCAAAACTTCGTATGCTTGACCTTGACTTTGACCTTTTGGCTTTATTTCTTGTTTTAATGTACAATGCCATTACAACTATCTTGTTTACATTAGACGTCTAAGGCATTCTTACTTTGCATGGCTAGGCGATGTCGTCTCTGCAATGAAAAAACTTTGCTTCGCAAGATATATCAGTTTTAAAAATATATGCTTAACAAAGCACAAATCAGTCAATAATATATATCTGCGCTCATTAATATCTTGATAAATGTCGTCTCTGTGCAGACTGTCTAGGAATGGTAAATAATCACATCAGAGACAAGACCGTTTTACCTTTAAAGATTTCATTGCCAGTGTTAGGACTATGCATAACTGTGAGTTACTAATGTTGTCTAGTAACTCACAGTTATTCATCTAAGAATGGTCTAATGCAATATTTAAAGGTAAAACTCTTGAAATATACTCCGGATGTGATAATTTAACATAACTCAGGAATTAAATGACGTCTCTTGTCATCAGAATGTCTGCAATATTGTAAAACTAAAAGGGAAAGGCAAGTCAGAAAAGAATTTAACTTTAATTTGAGACACTTCTTAAGATTAAGACACTGTTAAGCTATCAGCTTCCTCAGCCTCCGTATATTCAATTTTAATAAATGTATATCAGTACAACTCTCACATCTTAAAGCATTCAGTCCTTTCTAATGTGTGCTTACCATCTTCTCTGACTCTGTTTCATATCTTATAAACAAACGTTTGTGAATCTGTCTTTAACTTAGGTTTATTCAGAACAAAATACAGTTAAAATGATTTCAGTCCTATTTTATCATATTTGAAAATATCTGTCTATCTTTAATCAGATTTATTCAGAATGAAATACAATTAATACAATTTCGTTCCTATTTTCCAATTCTGAAAATGTTCGCTTCACCTAAATGTACCGATTTTCTGTATTAAACAAAAAAGCCCGGGCTTGAGTGGTTTGATGTATCCATCTTCAGTATTGATGTATTTAGGTGCTATTGTTTATCATTTAATCAGAAATATGACACGTCTGTATCTCAAACCATTACAATCATATCAGAAAGACAACATTTATTGCAGATGCGCATTTCCGGCAACACGATGTTGCTAGAAGAAAATGGTTAACGCTTTAAACTAGCATTAGTCTACAATTGCACAAATCATATCAATATGTTTAATACACAAACAGGATATTTTTATTAATTAGTGTTCTTTGATATAGGGCTTACAATAAATGGTCTGTATAAGTAGTGTGTGTAATATTAAGTAAATCCCTTTAAAGATTTTAGAGTTATATTCTAAACAAGTGCACAGTTTCATATGACAAATAGAGGTAACGTTATAACTCTGTCAATAAACTGCAACTTCACTCTGTAAACTATAGATCAATGCCTGAAATAGTTTTCTAGTTATAACCTCTACATAAGAATGGGTTATGTTATCTGACACTGCGTAAAGTATCAAGTGATCCGCTGGAATAGTTGTGTTATACTAAGTACAAACATAATTAGAATTTGATAATGATAACGAAAGGGGATACATGTAGTTGAAATCGGGCAATGTATAATTCTTAAAACTCTTCCCAATAATGTTCTCTATGCTTGTTTGAATTAATGCTCTTTCGTTTCCTACTGACACATTCTACAAAGAGGCATACATCAACTAGAAGGCGAGATAGAGTGATGCTTATTATACACTGCAATTCCTAGCAGTGTTCTCTTTCACAAAATTTCTTCAAATGGTTAAGTATTATGGGCCGGACAAAATTGTGACGGACAAACAAACAAACGGCCGACAGACATGCTTTCCCATCGCGGAGCTTAAAAATCAGTGATAAGTTCGTATACATAAAACTTGTTCAATCATAAGTACAAATATATGTTTTGTTTTGTTACATACTTTACAGACACATTTTCTTTTTTTAAAGATATATCCTTATATTCTAGAATACCAAAATCTATATTTTTCTCTGTCATTTGTAATTCAAAGCTATCTGATGCAGTTAAAGAGCAAATTAAATGTTAACTGCATTTTCGTACAATATGATCAAATTTAAGTGTTTTACTTTAGATCTAGATAATGTTTAATAAGGGTTATAGTTGTATACTTACATGTATACAGACAACCTTAATCAAGTTATAGAAATGACTAATTCATGACAACATTACATATTCACGCAGTACCAACATCGATTGGTGACGTCGTCCAAATTTGCGACTAGTATCATATCTCAGGCGTATAATCAAATTTACTAATTTCTAAAAAGGGAGTACTGGATTTTTTTTGCAACCGTGTATTAAATGCTATTTCAGTTGAGATAATCACATCTTCATTTTTTTTTAAGGGTTGGTACGGTTTGACAAGGCGGGTTCGTTCTGGAGCTCTGTTATATTGATAACTAAAAAAAAGCAAACTATCAAGACATTTGTAGAGTTTCTCGAAATAACTTTTTTGTAACTTCTTACTCTGCCAAAGCCGAACAGTTCTTTTAGAGTATACTTGAAAGTTTTTCCAATTAATGGTCGCAACATTTAACTTTTAACGGCGACGGCAAGTTACGCACCGGTTCTAAAGCACACTGTTAAAACTGTCTTGCGACCATTAAAACCGTATATACGGTCGCTATTGGTGACGTCGTAAATTATCAAAAAGTATACAAAATAGTTCAACCGTTTTATTAACGCATTGAGACAGTGTGTCTAAAAGCGATTCTAATTTGAAATGCACCGATATAGGTTTTAAGGTCGTTTTACATTGGTGACGTCGTCGCCGTTAAAAATATTTGCGACTATTAAATAACGTATATACATCAATCGAAACAAAACAGTTCTATTTACCAACGGCCCGAGTTCTTAATTATCGCATTTTTTCAACTAATATTTCAGTTGTGCTATTTGAATATATGAAAAGGGAAAGACAATTTTGAGAAATATAGGAATAACTGTTTTGAATTTTGATATTTGCGACCGTATATACGGTTTTAATGGTCGCAAACATTTTTAACAGTTCCGGCTAACGCCGTCGCCGTTAAAACTATTTGCAACCATTAAAAACCGTATATACAGTCGCAAATATCAAAATTACAAAACAGTTATTCCTAAATGCGATAATTAAAACGCCGTTCGAATTTTGCGACTATATATACGCTATTTAATAGTCGCAAATTTAAACGTCGTCACCAATCAGAAACGACGTTGCATCGGTACTGCGTTAGAAAGGGGAAATGACAGATCTTTAACTCGTGGTAACAGGGTACGTACAGTCTAGAATCTATTTATGTAGAGCTGTGTGCTTTTAGATAAACAGGTGATCGTAAATTTATCATTTAAGCTGTCTTTTTTTCAATATAATTCAAGTTTTAAAAAATGATACTGAAACATTTAATTGGAAAAAAACTTTTTTATTACTAAGTTACTCTGAAAAGAACTGTTCTTGTAGCTTTGTTGGTCATGAGTAAGTAAGTTACAATAGCAGAAGCTTAGTTTTGAGAAACATGAATACACAGTACAAATGTCTTGATATTTTAGCTATTTATTTAGACTTACCAGTATAACAGAGCACCAGAACGAACACCAGTTTAGCTTTGTTACAAATCCGTACCATAGATGCCTTCAAAACCAAATATTCGGGAGATGTGATTATCTCAACTAGTTTAGTTTATTTCATACTCCCTAGTTTAATTTTTTAAAAAGCAGAGAGGAAAAATGAACGAAGACGACTGCCATCCATTAACGTTTTGTCTTCGAATATAATAGTGTTTTTTTTTTCTTAATAGTTTTAAATGGATGAAAACATAATGTGTCGTTTCTGGAATGGGGAAATGAATTGCGGCGCAATAATCTGATTGGATAATATGCGTCAAGCCGAAGCCGAGAATAATAAAGTAAAGTCCTCTCAGACTGTTTGATTCCACTAGAACGTCACACGACATGTAACAAGTGTCCGTTCTACCTTAAAACTTATAGATCAGTAAAAACAAGCGGACAGTTTTTTTCTGTATCGTTTAAATTCATATGAATATTTCCGGTCTGGTGCAATCATCCAGCCAGAGGATGCATATCTAAGCTGCTTTAGACATGTGACTGCTTGTCAAAGTTGGCCGGTTACAAAGTGTCAAGTGTAGTACTTGATTTTCAGTAGAATAGTTGACTTCTTGTTTATGAGCTGAATAGTCCGTCAATGTGATTATATAGGGTACATCCTTAATTAACTTCTAGAAAACGAGTATGTGAAAGATCTAGAACTGCTTAATTGACAATTATTAACATCAGCAGTATTTCCTAATGATGTGACAAGTTCCAAAATGGTTCATTTAGATGTACCTAATTACCGATTCTTCTTCACTGGCTCCTCCTCTTTTCAGAAGCGAGTTCGGTATGTATAGTGACTCTTCCGATGCTGCTAATGACCAAAACAGGACAAGTGAGTTGATTTTTAAACATTTTGTAAACATTTTAAAGCATTTTCTATATAAACAGACACTATTGTTTCATTTAGTAACGATTATATAATACAGATATTCAAGTCTATTTTCAGAAAATTTCTAATGTTAAGACAGTTCAAAATGAAATTGACATCATGTCAAAAAAACATATACCTCCTCTGAATTTGAGAACACTAGATAAATCACAAAAAGTATACCATTCTTGTCACGAAGCCTGTTTAGTAACCCGTCCACGTATACGGAAGTGTCGCTCAGAACAATAGGGACTAAATTGTCATTTAATTCTATTTTGTATTCAATATCATTAAATAAATGAAGATGCAACAAGTTCGAGTCGATTTATAGAAAACAGGAATGGTACTAATATCTTCCTGGTAGAAACCTGTACACGTGTAAGACCATTATATAATTCATAGAGGCTATCTGGCCGAGATATCAGAACATAATTCCGGTGAAGATACGCCCATATATTTAAAAGGACACAGTGATAAAAGACACTTACGCGGCGGTGATGGCAAATATAACGAAGTCAAACCATGCTACCTCCAAAATTATGTTTAGACAGTGGCATAACAATTTTTGTTAAGTATTAGTGGTATTAGATATGTCCGCCACGCATAGGTCAGAGCATTGTGGTCCGACTCGGAATTCCTGAACTTTACTTTGACTTGGACAAAATTAATTTGATTCAGTGCACTATTATCCATAGAAAAAATGCTATAGTCTCGCGACTTTAGTATTTGGCTTTAGAAGCCGAGAGGCATTGCATGTTGGAGAATGATTGGTCAGGGACAGTGTCAAAAGGCAAAGAGGTAACATTATATACCTGAAATTGATTTAACATGGAAGTGTTATCAACGACTGGTAGTGTTGTTAATAACGAACCGACTGGTTGCATAAAAATGATTGTTTGTTTCTCTCGGGTTTTTCTTTTGCATGAACACCAAACTTGTGAACGCTGAATTTGGAAAGTCGCAAACCCTCGTGTGAACATGAACACAATTTATAATTTTCAATTTCTCAAAAACGACCAAACTTGTATTTTGGATCTGTAAAATGACAACTAAATGTTTAACTTTAGCGCATGCACAATGTGTGCAGTTTTCACCTTGTTTGAAACAGCATGAAATTAAACTGTAGCTATAAGCCTATAACTAAAGGTGATGAAAACCCCAAGATGCCTCCTTGACATTGTCAGTCTTTGATAGCCGCTTCAACCTGCTAGGACACAGTAAAGGAATAAGTGCACTACATATTGGTGCTGCACGCTGATGGTTGAGGTTGCTTTTCTGATAAAAGGTACTTGTAAGATGTATTACGTAATTCTAGCATGCATAATGTCTCAGCACAACATGCCTGCAATAATCTCAACTTTGCTTTTTACTTTGTGAAATGTCATTGATTTTCAGTCAGTGATTATTGAAAAATAGCATGCCTAAAATCATTGAAATTCGTCCTCGAATTTCAGTGAGTACTATAAAATAAAGCAATTACAGTTGTCGGAAACAGATCTTGTAATGCCGTCACAGTCACATGTTGGGCGCCAAATGTCACAGGGTGAGAAAAATATGCAGCCTGACCGGATAGCTAGGGTAGAGCATTCGCCCTGTATGCGAAGGGTTTCGGGTCCGAGTCCCTGTCAGGCTGCACATTTTCGCACTCTGTGACATCCCGTAAGCAGTTTTGCCGGTTTAGGAGCTACGCCGACACAACCATTGATTGGAATTCAATGCAAATTAATGTCTGTCTCCGACACCTGTAATTGCTTAATTTAATAGTACTCACTGAAATCCGAGAACGAATTTCAACATGGTTGGGAAGATGGTCACGGTTACGGACTTAATTATGAAAATGGGGGGTAAATGTGTAGGCGGCTGGATAGCTCAGTCGGTAGAGCATTCACCCTGTAAGCGAAGGGTCCCGGGTTCGAGTCCCGGTCATGCACATTTTCCTCACCCTGTGACAGTTGCTGAGAAAAAGCGCGGACAAATATCCCAATACACTAAATTTTATGAAAACATAAGATGGCAATAACTGTATGAGGGCAACTGACCATGGCCATGCAAAACTATGTATTTAACACTTCTGTGAGGTTCCACTCAATTCCCTGAAAACATCTCTATGTATGTGAATGCTTCAAATGAAGAGATTTTAAAGTTCATACACCATTGTTATCAATCTTAGTCACAATGTATCTCGTTATAGGATGTAAAACACATAAATTGCAAGTAATGTGGGCAAACACACAAGCACAAACGGAATTATAAATGATTTACTTCAAAGTAACATGCCAGCTGAACGGTTTTGATAAATGCTGATGGCAATTCTATTGCGATTTTTCTTGTCCTCGAGGATAACGAAGTGTTTATGGATCGTGTAGTATTAAATGGTTTTGAGAATGATTTTTCGGGTGGTAGGCCAGTTTTGTATTCGCCTTGGCTTCCTTCTTGTTATTTGAATCATGTAATACATCATCTATCGCGTCAGACTAGACTTTCCGTTTATATTTGGGGTAATAGGAATTGTACAAGTTGATTGGTAGTTTAAGATATTGAAAGGATTCGACATAACAAAAAGCAGTCTATACTTTTAGATGATTTTTTTTTTGACAAATTAATCTTATATACTATTTAGACAATTATATTTTAAATACCGTTCATTTGATCTCTTCAAACTTATCATTAAAAAAAGCATTATGAATTTGATAATTTATGAAGGTTACTTCCAGTTTACCTATAAATACAATTGCAGTCGAGTTCTAGTAAGTACAAATTAAAAATTAATGTAAAGACGTGAATATTCAAAAGTGCGAAAGTTTTGTGTTTTTTTTTAAACTATATTATTCAACTTACATATAATGAAACACTTTGATATGTCTTGGTTTCTATAATACGTTGACTTAAGTAAAAGATAGTTGGTTTTCTTTAGTGTTTCTTCTATTGCACCAAATATCTTCAACACATTTGCTACTGCGGCCATGTATCTTTTTAAAAAACACTTCTTGTTACAGTGCATTACTTTGACGAAGAAAAGTAATTAGGAATGTCATTCGTAAGATGAAAAAATCGTGTGAGTAAAATTGTTCCAATAAAAATGAAAATAAAGCGAAATTATTAGCTGCTTATGCGTAATCTTAAGTTTACGTGTATATGATTTGGTTCATTAAATTGGCTTGTATTACTTGATAGTCTATGCTAAATATTAATCCATTTATGACTTAAGACATTTTCGCAATAGAATGAAGACTTTTAGGTCTACAACACACGCATATCTGAATGTGTAACACAATGACCTCTTAAGCGAGAAACGTCTCTTTTGGATGATCATCAATAGCAATATATGTAATAATTTTGATATACAGTTTCACAGTTAGCAATTGCTACTCACACTTACCTGTTAATATGTACAGATTTGTATATACGTATATGTCTTTTAGGTATACTCATTAGTCGAGCATGATTTGATAACCACCAACACTTTATCAAATAAGATGAAAGCTAAGAATTCATCTAGCTAGAACTTGGTTGAATTGTTACACCTTATAAATCTAGGTTATTGATTCTAAGATTGACTGAGTGTTTCTCCTTAGAACAGCTAAGACAATTTCATTTACAACCGAACTTATTACACATTATAATCATAGTCCAAAATATTAACAGTGAATAAACTATTCTGGTGGGCCTGTGCAATAACTCAGGGGTCTGGCACCGCCAGTGCAATAAGATGTGATATAATAATGTGATATTAAGATGCTATTTATTAATGTCAAAGTATTGTTTCTTGCCAACTCAGTTGATAGCTCTAGGTCACGTTTTGCTGAAGCTTTAAGGGTAATTTTATATGTATACATTTTTTACTGTAAAATTGATTAGGTAACATAATTTCAAAGCTCAGTAATGTTGTATGTATGTGCATGTATATAATTATATGATATTAAAAGGCTCTTGTAATTCTGTATGGAATGGCCATATACTGTTTTATATTTGACATGTTTTCATATATATTGTATTTTGTGTGTATGGATGAGACTATAATAAACTATAAAATCTACAGTGTCGCTGTTTTTCTATATTAGCTTATGTTCGTGATGTCACATTCAATTCAATGACATGCTATAATTTCAAACAGCCACACGGTAATTAGAACGTTGTATTTTTTATATAAATAAATGGATCTATATCTATAGCTATCTCACACACAACTTTTATTCAACTATTATGTTACTGTCATTTCGTGACTTTCTACTATAAAATAATGCAAATCATCATTGTAAACAAAAAACATACAAGCAATCAGTTTTCAAATGGTATTAACGTATAATAAGGACGATATAACTGTTGCATTACTCTATATTGAATTAGCATGTAATCGTTTACAAACATTTTCTATTGCTGATTTTAACGCAGCTTCCTATTTGATATGGATTATTTCCCATTTTATGTCCGTGCAATTTAACCAATAAGTATTTACTCACACTTTAATCAAAATGACATATCTTTTTGTCCTAAACAATGTACATGTAATTTAATTTCGTTTACTTTGTTTATTTTAATGACATCAATATTGTAAGCTATTTTGAGTAGCTAGTGATTCATGTTGTTCCTGCTTGAAAAAAGCAATTTACTTTTCCATTTTAGAGCCTGAGGATGTCATTCACCAAACTGTTTATAGCTGCTCACTCTCAGACTTTTGAAAAAAATAAAGTTATTTAAACTGTGTGAAAATAACGTATATTAGAACATATAGTCATATAAAAAGGTTCCAGCATAAATTAATATAAACATATAGAGTAACGATGCCGTAAATCAGCATTTTCAATCGATTTTTGCAAATTCCTAACTACATTTTTACTTATTATGTTGCTGCTAGCCTTTGGTTTTATATTTATGTCTAAGTATGTCATTTTTAAAAAAAAACAAATTTCAACAGCAACTGAGAGCGAGCAGCTTTAACTTAACTGTAAACACAATAACAATCTGTTTATCCTATATAAAATGTATGCGTTATTACAATACTCAGTCGAATAGAATGATATTGTTTGGTCGGCAATTATCTCACAGCTCAAAGTATTCAATGATAGCATGCATGGTACTTTTAAGTGCACACGGTTTTACTGTTGTCAGATCAATTCTAACTGTCTTTTTGCGTTGGTCTAAGATCACAATGTTATGGGGTCAGTTGGGATGTGCTACAATGTAGTCCTTTTGTTCAGCACTTCTAAGCAGATAGTGCTCGTAAGACCTATGTATGTCTGTTACATTCTAGAAACGTTCTCAATCTAGTGGTCTAAGGTTGTCTTAGTTGGTACAGTCAAACCTCTGTTAAAGACCACCATCGAATTAAGACTAGCAGGAGATCACAGTGCACTTCTCAATATACCCCCGAAACGAAGTTAAGGGGGTATATAGGAGTCACCCGGTGGTTGGTCGGTCGGTCGTGCGGTCGGTCGGGCGGTCGGGCGGTTACTTGAAAACTACTGGTTGGAATTCAATACAACTTCATACAATGGTCTAGCACAATGAGAGAAAGTGCAGTGCACAAGAACCATAACTTTATCTTGACTTATTACAGAGTTATTGCCATTTGTTACTTTTCCTTGTCCGGAGCATAATTAAAAAACTACTTGTTGGAAATCAATATAACTTCATACAATGGTCAAGCATAATAAGAGGAAATGAAGTGTACAAGAACTATAATTCTTTCTTTAGTAATTACAGAGTTATTGCCCATTTTTACGTTTCCTTGTCCAGAGCATAACTTGAAAACTACTGCTTGGAATTCAATACAACTTCATACAATGGTCCAGCACAACCAGAGAAAGTGCAGTGTACAAGAACCATAACCCTGTCTTGACAAATTACAGAGTTATTGCCAAGAACAATATCTCTATTTTAATTGTTGTTTTTGCAAGGTATTCTGTTACTACAAACTTCCTCAGTTTATAAAGCAGTCTTTTGGGGGTATTAATCACATTTAGTGACATGTCTAGTTTATAGTAGAAACACCTCTAAATAAAGTGGAACTAGTTATGTTGGTGTTAAATAAGCCCTTTACAATGTATGTTATGAATGTATTGCCATTGAAATAACATATAGCAGATACTTTATAACACAGTAAGATTATGAATATCATCGGACATTTGTTTAATCACATAATCTTGGAAATATTTAGCCATTAAGTGACTTTTTCAATGTATCGTTATTGTTTGTCTTTATAACTAGCACAATTTAGCAATTTCAAAAACACATTTTAACAGTGGGATTTTCCGTCAGACTGCACGTCTCAATCCATGTAAATTTCTCTTTAAGTTTGTTTTATGGAATTGGTCTGATAACATTTGACTTCATGTATTAATAAACAATCATTTACAGACATCTTGTCTTCGTGTGTAAAGAAAATGATGTCATGAGACATAAGAGGGCCTGAAAAACAAATAATTTACCTAGAGTTACACCTAGAAAATAGATCTAAATGACAATCAGCGCATGGTGTTGTTTGAATGTCACAATTCAATAATTGGTGATTGTATGACAGATGCATGTTTTGATATAAGACAACAGTGTGTTGTTGAAAGTCAAAACTAAGTTCAGTTAACACGTAAAATTTTGAAAAATTACTCAAAAGTGCTGACCTTTGTTTTAAATAGTACGAGAAAATGACGATCTCTCATTGCATACAGACATATTAAGACAGCAATTTTAGAAATCTTATTCTATATAATTATGTTACATAAGACATACGCGTGTATTGTTTCTAAAAGAGATCGCATACTTTCGTGTAAATGGACTATGATTTGATTTGATGAGAATTTTATCAAGGTCCGTCCAAGGAAAAAAAAAAAGGGGGGGGGGGAAAACATATGAGAGCACTGGTATTGGATATATGTGATACATGATCGTACTTATACTAAGCTAATTTCTGGCGCTAAAAGAAACAGGATAATTTGAGATTTGTTTATTGAGCCTAGTGAAATCAAATGTTGACGTTGTTGATGTTGTTGATATTGTTGTTACAGCTGTTATTGTGGTTTTTTATACAGTTGTTTATCTCTCTCTCTCTCTCTCTCTCTCTCTCTCTCTCTCTCTCTCTCTCTCTCTGTCTCTCTCTGTCTCTCTGTCTCTCTCTCTGTCTCTCTCTCTCTCTCTCTCTCTCCCTCTCTCTCTACCATAATGAAAACAAATAAGAAATCCAAACTGACGTTTGAGTGCATTCAGCGTGAAACGTGTGCAACAAAACACGTAATAACTTGATTTGCTGTTTTTATCAAGTGGTTTTGGGTTATAGTAATAAAATAAGATCATAAATGTTATGAAAGAATGCTTATTCGTTATGAAAAAGATTCCTTAAATCTCAAAATAAAATCTAAAAATCGATTAGTCGCTTCTTAATCGGCTGATGCGTCAGAACTTGTTGATAATAAAACCCGGGAAATAATAATGCTTTCCAAGATTTACATGGTCATAAAATAATAAATTTATATACAGAAACCAGGCCACGATTGCATGTCACAAAGTAATTTTGCGTGCAGGCGAACACTAGAAAACAAGAGTCAAGATTGATAGATACTTATGTGATATTTGTGCGACGGCACGTCACAACCGTTTGTTAGAAGACTGCATTTATCATAACTTAACGTCTAGTTTACTGTTTTTATTGCTAATCTGGGCCTTTTAGAATTTCAAACTTCTTCATTATTGTTAAAATCAATGGACTGAATAACATGGCTGTCAAAGCTAAAGATAAAATATAGATTAAAGTGAGATTTCATCAGACATTTAGTGTGTAGCATTGTCTACTGGACTCCCATTACCATAATGTCCCAACATTCCTCTGTGATCACAGCTGCGCTCGCCAAGGGCCACTTTGTACAAAGACTTACAATATTGAAATAATTCTTCTGTGATCCCGCCCCCTTCTATCAATAGAATGATCGTTCGAATAATGAAGCAGGGCGAGAACCTCTTTACAAGCAATAAGTAACTTTTAAAAACTCCTCTTCAAATATTTGGTCAGCTGTTGAAAAATCTCGCTAAGAATTGTATTGTTATTTATCTGAATACTGAGAATTTTCACAACATGTTAGTTTTTCGATAGAATAACTACAATTTTCCCACATACAATTTACTTAAGCGCTGAAGTACTCTGCTCAGAAACCATTCTACACTTTGAAGTTGTGCATTGGCTTCAGTTTGGAGTTATTCCATATGAGGGAAACTCCCACAGCAACACATGTTCTTCTTTATAATATATATGATCATCAGCATTTCGGCTGACGCCTTCATCAGGATTAATAGTTTCTGTGATGAGCACGAGGCTCAGATAGAAATATCCGTCATCGAGAGTAACTGTTTTGGCGGGAACGAGGCTCTGCCGCGGTTCCCGATAACTTACTTCCGAGGTTCGGATTTCTTTCATGATGAAACCTTTTTCTTCTTGCATACCGTCTTGCACTTTAAAATAGATTTCTAAATGCAAACTTATCAAAATGATGAATTATCATGAAAAACAAACGATTTTCCGACATTGTGTTGAGGAAAGTGACGTCACAATGTTTATAACGTTACGTCATAAGTAATTCACGAGAGTCGTCTGGCATAGGAGGGGTGCCAGACCGGTTTTTCCGGCATGGGCAAAATCACCGGAAATGCCGATCCGATATGCAAGAATTATAGAAACTAGTTTCTGTCATGAGCACGAGGTTCAGATCGAAATATCCGTCACCAAGGGTAACTGTTTTGGCGGAAACGAGGCTCTGCCGAGTTCCCGCAAAACAGTTACCCGAGGTGACGGATATTTCCATCTTAGCCAAGTGTTTCATGATGGAAACTTTTTCTTGCATACCGTCTTGCACTTTAAAGTAGATTCCTAAATGTAAAATTATCAAAATGATGAATTATCATAAAAAACAAACGATATTCCGACGTTGTGTTTAGGAAAGTGACGTCACATTGTTTATAACGTTGCGTCATAAGTAATTCACGAGAGTCGTCTGGCATAGGAGGGGTGCTAGACCGGTTTTTCCGGCATGGGCAAAATCACCGGAAATGCCGATCCGATATGCAAGAAATTGTTGGTAATCACGTTAATTCACCTGGACAAAGTGATTTTCACGTGGCGCAGCTGAAAATACTTTTGGGTTCAGAATAACTGTTACACCGCACATTTCGTTTATTTTGGTAAAACCACTTTTTTGGTTGTTTCTTAAAGTATCGAAAATCGCGGGAAACGTTCAGAAAACATAGAGCAAATAGTCTTTGACGACGTCATCGTCGGTGGTTTCCAGCATTTTATTACGCTCGTTATACGTTTTTGACGAAACCGGGTTAAAGATTGCAAAAAAAGTGAAAAATAAAAATGGTAATCCACTGTTTCAAAACTGTGGATTATCACTTTTATTTCACTGAGAAAACATAAAATAAAAAACATATAATAACAACGGACGTGATGTCAAACATTTTGACGCACATTTAGCGGGAAACACAAAGAAACACAATTAACGTGATGGAAGAAGGGAGTAAATTCATATTGAAATTTGTAGTGGATTTTTTCTCAAAGAAAATGTCTGTTTTCCTGCAAATTACTTCAATCAACCATTTGATTGATGTGTCTAGGATCTTAGGTGAACGAGTTACGGCCATCTATGACCTTATTGTTTAATAGCATACTGTATACAATATACATGGTCATAGATGGCCATACATCTTGACGTTCATTAGTTAAGATCCGTATTTATTTATGCATATTAGGCAGAATTCGAATGGTTTAACGAGAGAAACAGACGCTTGTCTCTGTTCAGTCATTTATTTGAATGCAGTTTTAACCTTCTGTAAATGCACAAGTCCTTGCGCTTCTAAGTTTCATTTTTTAGGTAAAATACTTTGAATGTTTCGGGAATAGTGCGTACACATGCCCATTAAATGAAACACACTTTCATAACATTGGTAGCGAAACAACTACTACAAACAGCTGATGAGGACACATAGCAAGACAGAACAATCGAGACCACAGACGAAGAAACAGTACATGTCATCATTATCGTATAGATCTAGGTATAAATTAAGAAAAGCAGTTCTATAAGGTATTTTGTTGCCTTGATACGGGCTGGCAACTGAAAAGTATTTCTGATCAGCTAGTCACACCATAGTGATTGAATGAAACAAAAAACAGACAAAGCGTCCCGTTTATCCTCAACATAAAACAAAAAACCCCGTCAAGAATATTCAAGACTTTTTGCAGTGGAACTGCGTAGTACCCCTCAAGTCGTTTTGTAATATCAAGTCCCGGATGTAGAGAAAAGAAAAACCTGTTGAGTACTGACCTGAAATGAACTTAAAACACATTTTTGTGTGATAAAAATAGATTTTTAAAAAGCAACATGTTATTATATTCAGTGTATTATTTCGAGACTTTCATAGACGCTATAATACATTCCCCCGAGACGATTTCATTGCTAGGCAACCTACTGTAAGTGTATTAATATTAGCGGAGTACTAATTTTCGCGCTATTAGCGTTATCGGATGTGCGCTAATTCATGTCCAGCGCTAATATTTGACTAAAAGGAAAGGCTTTCCCAATGATAAAATGACATTCATGGTATTGAAAATACTAGATAATTACTATTCGACGAACTAGTAAAAACATTTCAGGGTTGTGACTGTGACAATCTGCTTCATTTACAAATATTTTTCAGAAGAATGATAGAAATATCATAAATACGTATTCAACTTTAAGCAACATAGATTAAAGTAATATGCATTTCTTCATCTTCGCCATTGTCCGTAAACAACGTTTACAATCTTCGGAGTAGATCACAATTTGTCTGGTCGCTCTGATTTACAATGTCATCATAACAAAGGAATTTCACTGCTGTCAAAACAAACAATTATCACAATCTGTATATGAAATTATTAAAATTGATAATAAACAAATTTAGATTTTATGTCCTATTTTAAACATTGATCAGTTTATTTTCGTGTCAGGTCGATTTCATTACGAAGACCTGTTAGCCGCCAGCCATTTTTATTGTATAGTGTATCACGCTCTCATCCGAGATAGTAAGCCAGTTTGCATGAATGGCTAAAAACTAGTAACTAAGTTGAAAATGTCTCACTTACCTGTATCATAGGTGCCTGCTAAACGACGGTATCGATCAAGAAAGCCGGTATCCGCCGGTATCGCAAACCCGGATCGAAAACTGAATGATGTGCAAGTTGTTGAAGAAAGAGGGTGATCGAGAAAGAATGCTGTGTGTACTTATGTAAAGTAAATACAAATTAGCATTTATATATTTAATAACTGCAACCTGCAAAACCAAAATAGTGGCAGAATGCATATGAAGACCTATTTATTGACCATTTCAGTATAAAGTAGCACAAGAGTAAGATTATTCAAGTAAGTTGGTATAAGGCTTTAGGTTTATGTTCACAACAAATACTTACAGATTTATAATATTTACTAAAACACATACGAGTCATAATTTGAATATTTCCATTCACGATAATAGAGTGCATACAGATCTCTTTTTCATATAATTTTACAACGTAAATTATAATAAAAAATTCATAAAAAAGGGGATATACTTCATGCGTGACTATGTTCAGATATGGTAAGTGCGTTACAAGTCTCACGTGCATTTATATTTCTGATTTGTTTTTTTCAATTATAGTAAATTGTGGTCTTATAAGAAAAGACCATTCAACGGGGGGGGGGGGGGGGGGGGGGTCTGACTTTTTTTGTTTTTAGGGTGAATTGATGAATAATGATTTCTTTATTTTTTTATGCACTCTATGCACTTCTTTTCACATACTTGTGTGAACATATCTATCTTCATTTTTACTTTCTCATAGTAATTAATCCGTGTTAAAAAAGGACAATATACATGGTGACACTTTGGGGCCCCTATGATCCTTTAATTGGGTGTTTTCGTTCGGCCTGTGAAAAAGAGGAATAGAGAAAATATGCTTATAATAAATCTTTGTCCCGCGAAGCATCACATACAGAAACATATTTGCAGACGCTGTGGTGGGTATAAAATATTTTTAATTATTTATCTCTGAGCTTCCCTCCTACTAACTGCAAGGTGTGACTTGCTGTTAGATCGGCCCTAAAGCATCCATTCGTTCGTCTTGTTCGTTCAACTTTAACAAAATACCTCTTGCTTCTTGGTCATTGTTTAGTATGTCTTTGACAAGCAATTGTACAACATGTCCCACAATTTATTTATTTGTTTCGTTCATTTTATCTGTTCAGTTCTAGTTTCTTGAGTACATCACTAAGTATTAGGGCTTTAATTACAGAAATCATGTTACTATTTATTCATTACATATTTATGACTTACACTTTGGAAATCTAGACATGCATACTTATTATTTGAAATATGGACAATTAGGGCAAAATATATTATGCAGTCACGTATTGAAGCACAAAAATGATTTCAGTACATGTAAGTGGAATTGCACTGATGTGGTTTCTAAAAAGAGGCCGGTTTGTCCTTTAACCAACCATAGCATCTTAATTTAATCTTAATTTGTACATTTAGCCTTATATTTAATTATTTTAAGTTACACATACATCAAATTTACCAAAACTGCTTTACTTTATAGTGTTAAACATACGACACTCTCAATTCGATTATTTAAAGGATTAACAGTCTGTTGAAGGTGAAAAATCAAAATGGCGATACCGGCGGATACCGGTCCGGGGATACCGGTACCGTGTTTACTAAATCATAATTTATCGCTATGCTATTCACTACGTGCAAAACTTACACGTATTGAAGTGATTACCGATCGAAAATTGAAATACCGTATTCCATCAAACAAATTGTTTGAGGCATATTTTTAAAAAGTTAACTTATTTAATTTTTTAAAAGTAAATTTCGTCGGAAATTGGTGGCTTGAAGACGCTAATTTCTTATTTTAGCGCTGCCGATGGTGCGCTAATTCAGGTACGCGCTAATGAGTCGAATCTACTCAATTCATGGCGTTTGCGCTAAAATTTAGCTGCGATATAATAAGTACACTTACAGTATTCAAAAGGCAGGGTCAGCATCTTACATGCAACGTCACATTTATAAGACACACATGTTATATAAGCTAATAGCATCTTATTAAGAATAGTTTATTGTATTCAGGCTGGTAAATAAAACAAGAGGGCCAAGATGGTCCTTTATTTTATGTTTTTCGATGGTTTATCTAAATATAATGGTGAATTATCAGTGAAAATTATCAAAATCTGTTACCTGGATTAACGTCAAAAAGTATACCGAGCGTAGTGAATGCCGGAAACTATAATGAGGATGACGTCGTCAAAATGACGTCATCTTAGCAATGCTCTCTGATGACGTTTCAGGCAATTTTCGACATTTCATTGAAATAAACCCAACAAAAGTAGAGGTTAAGACATAAAATAAACAGAAAAAATGTTAGTATCGGTGTAATATCACGTTAATTTCACTCGTGAACACCAAAAGTTATTTTCACTCGTAGCTGCGCCACTCGTGAACATGATGCCCACTCGGTGAAATTATATAGAGGATAATTGTTGGCTTCGGTGTAAGACCACGTTATTATTTCACCGAGTGGGCACCAAAAGTGATATTTTCACAAGTGGTGCAGTCACGAGTGAAAAGAACAACTTTTGGTGTTCACGAGTAAAATTAAGTTTCATGAAGATCCAATGAAAAATGCAACCAATTTTGCGTACACAAGGTTTTCCTATGATATGACCCGTAACCTACTTTTTGACCCAAGAAAATCCATATTCAAACTCGATGTAGATTCAATCAAGATTTCGTGAAGATTCAATGAAAAATGCAACCTCTATTGCATACACAACGGTTTTCTATGATTTTACCAAGTGATCTAGTATTTACCAACGATGACCCATATTCGAACTCGATTTAGATTTCATGAATGCCGTCATTCTGATCAAGTATCATGAAGATCCACTTACAAATACAACCTCTATTGCATACACAAGGTTTTCCTATTTTTTGACCCGTTGACCTAGTTTTCGACCAGAGATAAACCATATTCACTCGCTCTAAATTTTATGAATGCTGTCATTCTGATTAAGTTTCATGAAAATCCACCGACAAATGCAACCTGTATTGCATTAACATTGCTTTTCTATGATTTGACCCCGTGCCCTAGTTTTGGACTCACGATGACCCATATTCACACTTGATCTAGATTTTATGAATGCTGTCATTCATAAAGTTTCATGAAAATCAATGAAAAATGCTTTTCCTATAACTTGACCCGTTGATCTAGTTTTCGGTCCGAGATAAACCATATTCACACTCGATCTAGATTTTATGAATGCTGTCATATGATTAAGTTTCATGAAAATCCACCGACAAATGCAACCTATATTGCATTAACATTGTTTTTTTTATAATTTGACCCCATGCCCTAGATTTTGACCCACGATGACCCATATTCAAACTCGATCTAGAGTTTATGAATGCTGTCATTCATGAAGTTTCATGAAAATCAATGAAAAATGCAACCTCTATTGCATACACAAGGCTTTCCTATGATTTGACCCCGTGACCTAGTTTTTGACCAAAGATGATGCATATTCAAATAATACCTAGATTTAACCAGGGCAATCATTCTGACCATGTTTCAAGAAGATCAAACGTAAAATGTAATCAATTTTGCGTACACAAGATTTTCCTATGATTTGACCCGTTGACCTAGTTTTTGACCTCAGATAAACCATGTTCGAACATGATCTAGATTTTATGAATGCTGTCATTCTGATTAAGAATAAAGAAGATCCACCGAAAAAATACAACCTCCATTGCATACACAAGGTTTTTCTATGATTTGATCTGGTGACCTAGGTTTTGACCCCCAGATGACCCATATTCGAACTCGATCTAGATTTTGGGGGGATATAATCACAAAAAATTTTAAAAAAAAAAAAAAAAAAAAAAAAAAAAGGGGTTTTTTTTTTTTTGACCTCGTGAACTTGTTCTTGATATTCAAATTACATATTCATCAAGGCAGTCATTCTGACCAAGTTTCATTAGGGTCCAATGAAAAATGCAACCTCTGTTGCATACGTAATGTTCTAGACCCAGTGCCCTAGTTTTTAAACCCAGATGAGTTTACCCATAATCGAACTCGACCTACATTTTAACAAGGCAGTCATTCTGACATAGTTTCATGAAAATCCAATGGAATATGCAACCTTTATTGCATACCGAGGGGTCAACGCGAAACTAGTCTAAGTGTATATAGAAATAGAAGGATAGGATAGTTTCCCGTTGAGCCCTCGATACACAAGGTAGGTGTCAACCGACAGACACACGACAGACGACGGACACTAGGCGATCTCAACAGCTCACCTTGAACACTTTGTGCAACAAACGCAACTAGATGGTTGTTTTTGTCACAAAAAAATGTCTCCCCATATGGCAGTTTGTCAATAATTGTAATTCTGAGACAGGCTATTAAAATAAATATTAGATATTTTTATTTTTTCAGATGGATAAATGATTCGACATTGCATTTATAAAAACTAGATCGTTTCGTTATCAACATAGAAAGAGATATATCGAAAATAACACGAAAATTGACGAAAATGCACCTCCCCGCTAGGTGGCGCTTTTTACTCAGTTTCCATGGAAATATCACTTCATCGTATTATTTCTACAAAAGTCAATTAGTCAAGGGGTTGTCATGCAAAATATCTTAAATCTACGTTGCCTTTTTAAAAAATGACCCGATTTCTGGGGGAAACCCGCGACCTACCTTAAGAGTTGGATGTTTTTTCATGGCACCACATGCCTACTGCAAGGACTTTTTAGCAGAAACACACATACACAAAAACATTACCTGCTGTGGGGTAATCTGAAAAGAGTGCTTGAGACTTGGTATACTGATTTTTTTATACAAATGTTACGGAAACTGTTATAGATCGGTACAACTCCTGACTGAACACTTGTAGTATTTTTGACATAGAAATGGTCTATTAAAGTCCTCATTCTGGTTGCTGGAGTACAGTCATATGACATTTGATCTCTAATTGTGACCTTAACTTTGAACCAAGGTGGTTGTAACATGCGCTCTGCGCATATAGTGTACATTTGTGGCGAATTATTCTTATTCTAAAACGTTCAAAAATTTCAAGAGATATGGAGCAGATACGAAATGTAGTTATATGACCTTTGATCTCAAATTGTGACATTGATCTTGAACCAAGGTGGTTGTAACATGCGCTATGCACATCTTCTCAAGATGGTGAACATTTGTGGTGAATTATTCTAAAATGCTTAAAGGGGTTCAAGAGATATGGAGCGTACACGATTTATGACGGACAGACAGACAACTCGACCTAAAACAATATGTCTCCGCCATTATATGGGGGGGGGATAATTTAAAGTAAGTGTGGTCTAGCATTATATATTAGAAACGTTACTAGCGTCATTTTTTGAGATAACAAACATATGTGTGTCCAACTTTCTATCGCATCACTATTTTCGGCGATTCTGATGCCTCTTGTGTTAAATTTTAGACGTTGCAAGCATCAATATATTCTTGTATTAGATTTAAGACGTTTTTGTCAGACCAACAGGGTCTAAACATAGTAAGTACACATGTACTGTGCGAAATGAGTTTAAACATTAAAGAGAAACAATCATACAGATGCTACTCCACTTGTAGCTTAAACAGTTAACTCCCCTACATGCCTTGTTAGTAGGCACATATAACGCATTAACAAAAAACATGCAGATAAGTTTATTTGAAAAGGTTTATTTGATAAGCTTAGTAAAGTTAGATATGCACGAATAACATAAAACGTGGCATGGTATGATAAGTATCTATTGTAGTTGCGATACTATGTATAAATTCCAATTTATTTAACAGCAGACATATCATTCAATTTTTCACATTTTGCCACGCAGTTAAGCGTAACTGTCTTTTGTTTTAACCATTGCTTTACAAACAAACAAACTACAATCATTTGAACAGGTAGACACTAATGTAAGCTTTTAACGAACACCAAAAGCTATAAAATTAGAGTACCCTACAAAATGACTAAATTGTATGTCGCCCGAGTAAGGTGTTGAAAACGCAATTACTACTTTGAAAACATGTACACGCTATCATTATTATTTACTATCAGAGATGAAAACATACCTTGCAATATGGCTAGAATTTTAATTTTTGGCTAGGATAGTCAAAAATAATATTTTTTACAAATTTCTCTTTATTAGAAAAGAATGAAACAGCGAGATATGTTCAACAATCTTGATTTTAAATTTTGCAATATTCTACTTTCTAACAGTATTAACAAGTAGCAAATGTGTTTTCTGAAAATTGAAATGGTAACTTTAAACGGTAATATCTCTTTACAAGATACAATATCTAACTGTATTTGTACACATATATAAAATCGTCTTCCCTGCAGCCTACTATCATAACATTTTTGCTTTTGTCTATTGCAACTGATCTTGGAGATGCAATGTTATGGATGACTTTGCGATTTTAACCGTTTTTGGCAGACATTTGTAGAACACCTCCCTGATCTGCGCATACGTACAAGTGTTGTCCGTCATATAATATATCTCTCATGTCTCTAACTAACCTGTCACTACTACTTGCATAAAACCATTTTTCCTCAGCTTCACATTCTGATGGGTTTAAAGTAAAGGCCATCACTCTTTGTTCCTCCATCAATACAAGACCTTTTGGATCAGTAAAAACCAGTCGTCTGACGTTCCTTAATAAAAGACTAGGTATCAACTCATCAATGGCACAGAAGTCACTGTAAGTCTTAATTATTTGCCCGTTTCTAACTTTGCGTATCTGAATTTCATGAATATCTGTAGTGTTACTACGCTTGACTAAGAAAGGTTCATCTGACATGAGAACAGCGACCATGTCGTTTCGATAGGCAGCAATACCCAAGCAATGTAAGCTTGTTGGGAATCCGCCTACGTATTTAACGATTCCATTTTCAATTTTGTACTTCTGTACCCTTTTTTCTAAATTAAATGTGACTGCTACGGTGTTTTTCTCAATTCGGCACGTGTCGACAGGGTTATCATCGAATCTGAGAGAGGTTTCCAAACAGAAATCGACGTTTAGAACTTTCAGTTTGGAATTGTTATGGTCAAGCAGAGCCAGGTACCCATCTCCATCCAGAAGAATAATTTTATAGATATTGCATGGGTCTATATCATCAATTTCACGTACTTTGTGAACTGCTTCATCACAGTCATGATAACCGGATTGTTGTTTTAAATTTCCAGAAGTACAGTCTACGCTCGAAAAAGTTTCAGTTGTTACTGATATTTCCTCTTCCTCCAAGGCATCGCTTGAAACATCAATGTTACCCTCGCATAGAGGACTTTGCTGCTCTTCTCTGTGTACTTCAACCTTTCCTACAAGCGGTAAATTGGTTAACACACAATCCGAATTTGCTGTAAATTGTAGAATCAGGCGCGACTTTTCATTCAAAGACTTTATTCTTTCTTTTAATGATTTCAATTTATTCCCAAGAATATCAGCTAGAACGCTTACGTCATTTTCGTCACCGTACGCGACAGCTGCTTCCAAAAGAGTTTTGTCATATCTCTCTATATTCTGTATTTCTTCACATTCGCATTTATCTTTTTCCAGTTCAGATAAGCCAGAAGCTAATGCAGTTTCTACTTCTTCGATAGATTTGTTTTCTAGTGTCTTAACAGAGTCCATGATTTTCTGAATGTATGTGCTGATGTCCTTTTTTATGCGTGATCCCTCAAAATCGATAGTTTTGTTATTTTTCTCTATACTTGCCTTTGCAGAGCAGGCTGCGGCGAAAAGTTCAGTCAAGCCGTCTAGGATTTCTTTTGGTTTGTGTCCATCATCTTTCCATTCGGACACATTTGCAATGTTACACCCTCTGTGGGCTTTGGATGAACAGGTGGAACATATATAAACGCCATGCACTAAACATTTTGCCGTAATTGCCATGTCCGGGTGTTCAGAACAACAAACCATTTTCTTCATTGTCTTGACAACCTCTGGCTGGTCCGGCAGAGTGTCTGTCACGATCAAATGTCGTCTTGTCATCTTTGCTTTCTTGTGTTCTTTGATACATCTTGGGCAGAGGTATTCGCCGCATGCCTTACAAAACCCTTGAGCTTCCTCTTGTGCTCCATCGAAAAGACAAGGTTCACATATTAATTTATGATCATTAGATCCATCATTCTCTAACGTTTTATAATTACACTTTTCTTCAAAAACAGATCCAGCCATATTTGCACATTAAGTCAACTACTTTGCTTCGATCACAATATTCTAAAAAAAAAAAAAAAAAAAAAAAAAAAAAAAAAAAAAAAAAAAAAAAAAAAAAAAAAAAAAAAAAAAAAAAAAAAAAAAAAAAAAAAAAAAAAAAAAAAAAAAAAAAAAAAAAAAAAAAAAAAAAAAAATATATATATATAAATAAATATATAAAAAAAAAAAAAAAAAAAATATAAATAAAAAAAAATATAATTATAAAAATAAAAAAATTAAAAAAAAAAAAATTGGTCTTTGGAATATATTTATTTTTTATTAAAAAACCGAGTTGTACTCGTTCATGGTCCGCTTCTTATCGATTCAAAACTAGCTAGTCGGGTCAAATTTCGTATAGTTGCATAGCTGTGGTAATCACAATTTTGGTTTAAAAGGGGGGGGGGGGGAAAAAATTTAAATAGTTGGATAGTGTGGTACGCTATGTACACATTAGTGACTGGCGTGAAGATGATAACGGATAAAATGGGGGAGTTTCTCAAAGTTGTTATCGTTATGCAGATGTAATAATTGGCTGTACTTTTTCTTAACTTTATTATCTACAAAAAAGCTCGATACACACAGGCAGACCATATTCTTACAAGGACAGACATGAATTGTGTCATTCAGATGATTAAATTGTATGTTCAATTAATACCCTGTACTTTCTATGATACGAATTGTATCTTGAACACTTGTGTCCATCATCTTTCCATTCGGACACATTTGCAATTTTACACCCTCTGTGGGCTTTGGTTAACCAACGGGGCATATGTAAACGCCATGTGCTAAGCCTTTTGCCGTAATGTTCATACAGAGATCACTCGGTTATATGATTAAATTGTATGTTCAATTAATACCCTGAACTTTCTTTGATACGCATTGTATATTGAAGACTTCAGCCCTCAGTAGCCACGTTTCTTGCAAAGTTTGGCGATAAAGCCGTCCGTCCGGGGGGGTTTTGTTGTCCTTTTGTCCGCTAGCTTAATAAAGTAAACAGGAATCGGCTACTCTGCTGTAGTAATTTGGCACATTAACTTGTCTATGATACAAATGCATTACCAATTCGATTACTGATACCAACATATAACTTTTCTGATATAAATAATCTGCGGATTTCAAACTCTATCATAACATTCCCAGTGTTTCCAAAGAACCCTGAATAAGCTCGGGTAATGTCGACACATTACGCTGATACTGACAGAAGAAATGTTTTCTCATAATCTGCGGCGCATTCTATAGTATACTGGAGAGTAAATTTCAGTAAATACCGACAGTTTTTGTACGGTGTCTTTTTAAGACTCAGTACGCTACAGGACTGTTTCTATATAACCTATATAGAAACAAACAAAAAAAGAAATGAACAGACAGGATCTTATTTCCTTTGACACAAATGATAACTCTATCAATCTACAAGAAATTAACCCCTATAATATATTGATTGTTTCCTATGGGAACAATATAGGACATTCCTCGCTGGCTCTCTTCATTTCGTGCAGGAAAACCACCATCCCATAATAATAAAAACAGCGAATAGAATGGTAAACGAAACATATTTAAATTTGTAGTAATATACTTCAATAATGTTAGGGCTGGTTACAAATTTACTTAGAAAGGTGGTATTATGTTTTATATGTAAATTTTAACTTCAGTACAAACTTTACTGTAACTATAACTTACGAATTTTGGCGTATTCATGGTTTTGTGTGTAATGTTCTTTTCATGGGCAGCCTGTCAACTCGTGACTAAAATAAATGATATTTGGAACGGGTGTTATAACTTAAAACCTATACAACACAACATTGTTGCATTGTAAATAGGTCGTTGATATTTGAATTGCTGTGTGTGCCGTGCATCTTCAAACTGCGAAGTTATTCCTTTACAGTTATGTTTCAGCAAATGTTCTATTTGCTGTTAATGAACATATATGTCTCTCTATTGACAGTATCAGCTAAGCTGACCGTTTGATAATGAAATCCGTTTTAAGACTCCTAATGCGCAAACCATACAAGGGATAGTTTACATAAGCATTGTGTTCTACTTGTGTGTAGGTGCATGTAAGTCATAGACCTTCCTTTTTAGGCCACATATACATAAACACAAATAATAAGAAGACATGTTTGACGTTATAGTAATTAAAGAAACTAAAAATTTTGTCTGTATAATGGAATCTTAGAATAATGATTGATGTGCGTCAGAGAAAATTTGTCTTTTATGTATCTCAACATTGAGATAGAAGAATTACCCCATTCTTCATCCCATGCCTTTTCTAAACCGTTCCCATTACACTTTTACTCACAGAAAAATCAATATACATATTACTAGTTTGTGTTGCACATATCTTCTGATGTTTTATACTTCACTTGCGTTATAACATGTAGAGGCAATTTCTAGAGGATGGATATTTAAAGCTGCTCGCTCTCAGTTACCGTTGAAAAAAATTTTTTTTTCAAAAATTGACATACTTATTCATAAATATAAAACTAAAGGCTAGAATAAAAAAATAAGCACAAATCTAGGTAGGAATTTGCAGAAATCGACTGAAAATGTCGGTTACACGGCACCGCTACACTATATGTTTATATTGGAATTTCAAAGGCGTTTGCAACGCTTTTCAATTTGGTAGCGTTTTTTATAATTTAGAGATATACGTGACAGGAATTTTTACTGGAGCCCTTTTATATGACTATATGTTCTAAAATACGTTATTAACATACAATTTGAAGAACTTTATTTTTTACCAAAATCTGAGAGCGAGCAGCTTTAACAAGTACATGTACATTACAGTATGTCACGCTGCATGTGAAGTTTGGTTATTTGAAAACCAACTGGATTACTACCATTATACCTGTATTTTTTTCCAAGTATTTCAAACATGTTTTGCTTAATTTTCATTGTCGAATGTATAGTGTGCCAAATTAGGTTAAAATCCTTCAATGCATGACAAAGTTACAGTCCGGACACGAATGTGTGCATATAAAAAGGATCCCATTACCTTTAAACTCTACGTGTGAAATGTGTGAAACAAACGTTGGGGTAGGAACATGGGTCTTGCACGCAACACATCGTCTTGATGTGCTGAACGTTTGTGCCAAGTTATTTTTAAATCCTTAAATGCATGACAAAGTTACAACCCGGACAGGACAAAAATGTAAGGACGGACGCTCAACAAAAGTCAACTCGATACCTACCCAACACGTTCGGGAAACAAAGGTCGAGTTATGACACTACAAATGCGCATTTATTTTATCTGAGTATCGAGAGTAGCTCATACCAAAAGGCTCACGTTTACTAATCTTATAAAATTTTACTTCAGGTATTAATGAACAATCTTCACAGATACCTTGCATTTGTATTAAAAGAGAATGCTGTCATGGTACATAAGAGAGTCTGAAATATTTCACAATAAAAAAATGAGTTTGATAAAAGAGGCACGCCATATTTAAATAACATAAAAACTATAATTAATACATTAATGTAAAGAATTGTCACCAAAGTTAGAAACGACAAAACTAGCGAAATAGGACTTGTTTGTATACAATTTCTCGGTGGATATCAATTTCTGTACTGGTATTTCGTGCACAAAAGATACATTTTTCAACACAATGTTCTTCTTGCAAGACTTATTCATCTGTCATTGTATGCACATTTAGCGCATTTTAAACATATTGATAAATTAATCTGCTAATTGTAAGGTATGTCCTTTTAATGGTAAGTTTTAATAACTGGTCAATGTATCACATTTTCATACATTCGACAGACGTATTTTACGATCATCCTGTTTCAATATAAATCAATAGTTTTTATTTGAAAGCTAAAACGAAGTTAAGCACATAATATATTTTGCTATAAGATATTGAGAAATATTGTGAAAAAGGATAATAAACTGCCTAGGCGCAGGCAAGTTGAAGAGACAATGCAGATAGAAGGGACTCTGGGTACCAGACCCAGCTCCCTTGGTTCTTTCACGTAACCGGTGTATAGCACCAATACACGCGATACAATATTTGTGTTTCTAGCTAGTTCATCTCTAGGATGGTTGGAAACACGGAAAAGCGTTTCTGAAATGTCCTGGATTTGGACAGAGGACCTCCGAATTGTAAGTCCAGAACGTTAACCACTCGACCACCGCGCCACCCTACGTTTGTTGCTTAATCATCGATTTAGGAAGATATTATTGACCATATTTTGACTTCTGATGTTGGTAACGGCTGATAATATGACTAACGCACCCGGAAGTTATTATTGTTACTTGTCACTTAGAAAGTGCAAGATGTAAACGATCCATGTGCTATACTTCAATAATGTTAGGCTTATGTTTTAGATGTTAATATTAACTTCAGTACAAGCTTAACTATTACTTACATATTTGCTCTGTGCATTTTGGCGTATTCATGGTTTTGTGTGTAATGTCTTTACCTGAATATCACTTGTCAAAACAACAAAAATACTGTTAAAGCAGGTGTTGAAATTCATACAACAACAACATTGTTGCATTGTCAACTAATCGTTGATTTTATAACTGTTGTGTGTGCCGTAACTTAGTATGAATTTCTTCAAACTGTAATTATTTTCACTAAGTTTTCTTTCAGCAAATGTAGAGTGATCTGTTCATAAAAATGTATGTCTCTCTAGTGATACTATCAGTTTAGCTTACAGCTCAATTTAATGAAATAAGTTTAACGACTGCTAATATGCAAAACACACCAGGGAGAGTTAACATTAGCATTTTAGTTCTACTTTTATGTTCGTGCAGGTCATTGATCTTCCGTTTTAGACAGTCACATAAAAATAAATAATAAGAAGAAAAACATGAAGAAAAAAAATGTTTATAAAGGAATCTTAAAATATATTTTGCTTTGCATCAGAGAAAATTTGGTCTTTTTGTATCCAACTTTAGATTTACTCCACCGTTCATCCCATGCCTTTTCTAAACCGTTCCAATGACACTCTAACTCACGAAAAATACTAGTACGTTTAAAATCGACATATTGTAAGGGAATAAGAGTTTCCCGGGATTTATGACAGTTCAACAGACAACCACCTTCATTCTATTGTGGTAACGTTGACAATGGAAATCTTTAGTAACACTGACTTACCTACTAACGCTATTTGAACATTATCAATCTTCAGAAGTACTCAGAAACAGACATAAAATATTCTCACCTGTGCCAGGAATTCCGAACTAAGACCGGACCTTATATATCAATAAAACACATATTATAGGGCAATCACTGTATATGTTTTACATCATTGACATCTAAAGGGTCAAGAAAGAGCTATCGGACTTGGTAAATAAACTTTGAAATATTACCTTTTCAATCACCTTTTTCTGATCTTGGCATTGATTGTGGTTGATATGGATTTGTCTCCCTTGATTCTTGACTTTAAATGCTTATAATAGCTCAGATATAACTTTAAAGTGACAAATCCGTGTGTCTAGAGGGTTCAAATGTTTCATTTTGTCTTATGTCATATGTACATTTTTATATGTATACTTCTTGCTATCTTTAATTGGGTAAAATATCAGTATCCTAATTGACCTTTAAGTTTTACAGGCGGTAGTGTTTAGATTCCTGTCCCCCATGAATATTCAACTGTTAATCACTTTTCTAAAGAGTAACCTAAATATTTTCTGGTGCTCTTAAAATCAAGTTTTGTTGCTACTGTGATTTTGCTTTGTACATTTTCAAGCAGGCTACACTTAGATTTCTACTCAGCTTACAATATATTTTACTAGTTTGTGCTGCACATATCCTCTCATGTTTTATACATTGTACCCAACTCTTACGTTATAACATGTAGAGTTTCTAGAGGATGGACATTAAACAAATACATGTATGTTACGCTGTATGTAAAGATTGGTAATTTAAAAACGAATTGAATTAAAACCATTGAGGCATATAGTTTTTTTTTTTTATACAAGTATTGCTAAATTGTAAAATTGTATATACAGTGTAATCACAATATATTTAACAGTGACATGATTGCAGTCTAATTATAAATTGCAAATTTTATACGGTCACTGCGAGCTGAATTATTCACATATTAAGTTAAAATACCGGTATGTATTATTGTGAAAAAATTCATTTAGATTCAAATATTCCTATTGCAAGTCATAGGGTCATTGTATTGTCCAAGGTCGTTATAATACAATGCCCATCCGATGTTTCATTTATAATCCTTTCATTTATGTCTTCCCTGTGCAGGCTTAAAAGTATTGGTGATGTCTCTGTTTACACTGAACTCAGTATGGCAGTAAATACAGGTTATATGTCATTTCAATCGTCCGTTTTTTTCTCGGAAAATCGCCTACTGCGTTTACAGTTTCTGCATTACTGTTTTTCATGTGAGCATTTAATCCGCCGTCCAAATGTTCTTGTTAAATAAAAGGCTGCTTTAGAAGACTGTCATCAGACATGTTAATTTGTTTGATTTGCAAATACATACTACGGACGGCCGGTGTTATTATGTATTCCTCTGTCTGATCGTTCCTTGTGTCACTAACTCGACTGGGTTGGCATAGGTACTCTAGTGGCGTTGGATGCTGTGAGTGATTTAAATTTTCAGTATCAGAAGAAGTGATATTCTCGGCAACTGTAAAATCTAAAAATAGAAGTACACATAAAGAGAAACTTTCATAGTACATGTATTTCAAGTTATTCATGTGTAAATACAATGATTGTTATATGATTATTAAAGTGATGGTATGTCCATGTGCATTGTTGGATAATTTTAAATGTAACATATGTTAAAAAAGATTTTATTATTATTATTATAACACGAGGTTATGCACTGCTATACTATTGTTTGCATTCTATTAGATGAGTATTGTGCAGTGTGAATATATTAATCTAACGGACTGTCTTTCAAATATGTAATGTTGCTTATTGTAAGCCTCAGTGGTGTTATGGTTAAAGCGTTAGATTTGTTATGCAGAAGACACAGGTTCGATCGTCAGTCACACCATATTAGATGTGTCCTTTGATAAGACATTTTACAGCCTAAAGCCCTGCTAAATCTGTACCAATTATGAAAATTGCTGAATACATGTATCTCTAAGAAGCCACTGGTAGTTTGTTGTAGTTCACATAAGACTTTCACAACACTATTCATTGTTGTCAAGTTAATGAATATTTATTATACCCATTTCTTTGACACGTGTTTCTTCTGAGGTAGATTGTTGATCATCGGAAATATCACATGTCGCCGGAAATTCTTGCACGTTATCATTGGCTGCAACAACAAGTTTTCACATCCATTAAAGTATATTGTAGTCAGTAGCTATTGCTTGCGGACATGATTTAAAGTGACATTATGCACATTTTTTTTTCAAGAAAAAATCAAGCTGAAATAGGTGTGTGTAAAAAGGGTAGAGGAATTAATAGCTTTTAATCCAATACACCAAACTCTTCCTGCTACCAGTACAAAATAATAACTTTTCAAATATTACTTTTCCTATTTTGGCTGGGAGAGTCAATTTAAAAAATAAAACTGCATGCAGGAGTTGCTTCCCTTCTACTGCCGAAATCTCTACCAACAACTACAACAACACAAGGGAGATCACTGCGAAGGAAGGAACTATTATTTTATTTGTCCATTTTTTTCATTTCTAAAGCACCAACTTCAAATACTAGTGCGGCATTATCATTAGTTTTACACATTTAAATGCAATCGAAAATTGCTTTTATAAAACTGTCACCAAAAATACACTATGAGCAGTAAGATGAGCATAATGCCACTTTAACTATTACATAATTATATTAGTACCTACAATCTTACCTTTATAGTATTACTAGTAAACAAAAAAAACTCACAGCTTCCTAATACATGATTGGAAAATACAAAATGCAAACAATTACTTACTTTTTGGTAATAGTTTATTCCGACGACAGATTATAACACATGTAAGGAAGATAGCAACAAGAAGACAACCGACTGAGGTGACAGCTATATACAGGTTCCAATGGGATTCAACAGTGTCCTTCAAAAGGAAATATCAAGTCAATTTAGCTAGAACGTTATTGTTTATGAATGTCTAGAAGTAAAATGTTGTTTTTGTAAGTATGTACCCAAGAACTTTCAATAACATAGAATTGAAATGTTAAATTTACTAAGTAAACACCAGTCTTGTGTTTTCATTTTATCAAACAAAAAACAAACAGTACGTGAAGATATCTACCATCAGGATTTAGTAAACAATAAGATAGACAAACTTGGTTTTTACGAAGATTTAATAGAGTCCTTATAAACGCTCTGGAAGCTTTGTGTGAATATAGATTCAAATAAATTGTAAGAGCAAACCTTTTTGGCTGACTTTTGGTTCGGCAAGTCCATACCATTGATCATGTAAGATGTCATGTTGACACAAGTTCTGTTACGAGTACAAGGACCTTCGTACACAACCTAACAAAAGATGCTCATAAGTTACACAAGTGTATAATTTAGTCCCGCTAAACGAAAACCTACGGTATGTCTTTGCGACCAGTGTGGATCCATATGTAATCCATACTATGCAGTTATTCACCAAAAAAAAACAAAATGATATAAAATACAACACTTGAAATCATAGTTATAACATCAAAAAATGACAGCATATCTGTCTCATTATTTGAAATAACTATTGATATTAATTATCTAATGTGTAAACGTTGGTTTTTGCACGGCGTTCTAGTATGTTAGTTACCCCAATACTGCAGCAATGATTATGCTACGAGACATACTTGATAAGACCAACATTCGTTTGGCTGCAACAGTTAAATTATACGAAAGTAATGTGCGTAAAAATGCCGATACTAGCAGTTTTCAATCCTCCAGTAGAACAATAAAATAGCCTCTATTTTAGACAATATAAGCACCGAGATATTGAAAGACTTACCTCAACAGAATAATTCCCGTACGTAACATTTGCAAACGCGGCTCTTTCACAATCCTTTTTCAGCTGGCAATAAATTATAAAATATATATACAATAAACTGCAATTATTTTGTCTTCGGGTATTATTGTTTTGTGATAGTGTTCACATTCATGCCATAGGCGGCTATTTACCAATTGTTCCAATACACACTGTCACGTGTTCTTATTTTAACAGAAAACTTCAATGTATTAAGAAGGGCGTATATACGGAACAATATGCAGCATTGTATAGTCTACGCAATAATGGAATATATATGTAACATATTATTAAGTACTTGTAATAAAGACAACCTTTTTAATAAGCATAGTTCCGTGTAACAAATCTTTTAGGTGTACAACACAGTCTGAGATCAGCCAATCTGAAGGTTTTTCAATGACAACATTGATCGCACGCATCCTCTTATCAAGATGAGTCGCAATCGTTGGTTTCCATAGCTGCTTTTCTCTCCTTCTCACTGAAAAATACAACATGGGCAGGGTCTTGTCGCGGAATTTTAGAAAATATCAACTTGAATATCTTTATCATTCTACTGCAATTTATATTGACACTAGTTTGTAATTAACGCAGAAGCACTTATTCTAGTCCATATCTTTACGCAGATGATTCTTAAATTCTTGTCATTAGTTTCAAATTGAGACGCAACATAAACTAGTACAGAATCAGTTTTATATCCATGTTCTGTTATAACAACTGTTTCCTGATCTTTTCCAAAATGTAAAGATATCAACATTATATACAATACTGTGACATACCTGGAACAGTAAGAATGTAGTCGGCACTGTGGCCGTTTGCTGTCTGCAGTGTGAGGTTATATACAAGTGTCTCTTTGAAATCGTCTTTAACCATAAGACAGTCAAATGGTAGAGTTCTCTAAAAGCACAATATATAACAGTTCATGAGAACGGAACAAATATTTATGATATCTTATATATGTAAGGGTTGATAATCTATTATAATTGTATAAAAGCTCTACTTTTGGATTTGATGTTTACAAACTTCTGTGTAGAGATACCTATAACATGATTGTAACATTACCATATTACTGTAAGTATTCTCACCGCGTGTTCAATATCATAAGATGTCGTTGGTTTGTAATCCCAGAAGTGAAAGAGGATTTCTCTTGGACATCGGAAGTAGTGGTAATCTTGGAACTCACTTTCTTTGATGCTTTGAAATGTCATCAACACAGCTTTGGGTAAAGACCATGTTGGTCTGTATTTCCCTGTAACAAATGCATTACTGGTATTCATGAGATATTTTCATGAAAACATTATCCGAACTGAAATTACCTTTCGTTTGCCCTAACCACTTCCGGTTTGAAATTAATATCAACAAAGGCAAATTTCTATCTAAAGACTTTTAGGAATCTATTTTTTATGAGTATGCATACTCTTTTTTTGTGTGTGTACCCGTCTGTGTCCATGGATTGCACGGCTGATTTAACTGAAGTTCAGACTGACACTAATTTCTTCAAACTAAACTGTTTAGTACTACATTTTGAGCGCTGTATTATTGCAAGTTCATTTACAAATTTGCAATCTGAAACACAATTCCGTTTTTCATTTTCTTGATATTGACTTCCATCTTGTGTTTATATTATTACTTCTTGGCTTTTTAAGTATCTTTTAATTTAGCATTTCAAAGCTCACTTAGAAGTTGAACAGAATTTCACAAAATAAATGAGTGAATATTTTCACGTCTTGGACTTTGAGTGAACATTTTCACGGCTTGGAGTGAATATTTCAGTATATGACTAAGAGTTCAACGTTTCAGTATTGCTTGCCTAAACTTAATTTACACATTGCAACACAACCGTCTCAACAGTACGTTCAGTGCTTTGATTAAATGCGACCTTGACCATTGATCTAGTGAACTCCTAATCGATAGGGATCATTTTATCTTCAAAAGCTATAGCCCTGGCAAGTATGAAGATCTAATGTCAAAACATTTTGAAGCTATTGAGCGCAAATTGTTTTGTGAATGCTAGGTCACTGTGACCTTGACCTTTGACCCATTGACCTCAAAATCAATAGGGTTCATCAAATTAGTACATTTTTATTTCATTTTAATGCAATATACCCAATTGCAAAGCGATATATTCCCACTTCTTCGAAGGGAGGGAGCATGATTATATGCAAAAATTCAAATTAGAACACCAATCTCTCTTGTCCAAAGTATCTGTACTTTTGTTATAGAGGACTTATTTCTCGCGCATGGGTCACATAAGTTCGATACATTTCAAAAATGATTTAGATATGGTATTTTTTATCCCTGTCGATCATGATCAGCCTACATATACATGCAATCATGATCTGCACTCTTCACTTTTTTATCAGCAAAATTTCGGGGAAAAAGGAGCTTTTGAAAAATATTAATTTATTTTATAGGGACAAGTTTACCTAATGGTAAGTGTTTGTTTACCTCTTGGTAAAGAAAACCGTATATTTATTGAATAAACGTCAGTAAAATTCTTCAAGGCGAGGTTGATAGAATTCAAAGTTGGAGCATCGAATAGAGGACTGTCTGTTCGTTCGCTTTCCTGAGCCATAATGTTTGTTTTATAACCGTCTGTAGCATCTGAATGATAAAAAGTATAAAAGATGTGATTCATTCATTTTCATTATATGATGAAATTAGTACATAAAAGACACCTGGCCCCGATTTCACGAAAATACTTAAGTGATTACTCAGTGACATGCTTAACTTATTTCAACACGTATAAACCACTTGCATGTTTGTTCCTTTAAAGAAGTCAAGTCTGTCAGAACCGTATTTACCCATTTGTTACATGTATATAATACACTTATCAGTGTTTGTGCAGGAAATGTTGTTTTATAGCAAGTAATTCATTTATATGTAAATTCTTAGAATTATTGAGTTGAACTCAAATGCATTTTTCGCTGTATCTAACTAGTATTTAGTATTATACAACATTTTTTTCTTTCAACTTGCTAATTTTATTTTTAAAAAGACTATCGTTTAAAATGACAACTAGAAATATTATGCTTAATTTTAGTGGTAATTTGACTTTGAAAAACGTACTCAGCTGAGCAATTACCTAAGTATTTTCGTGAAATCGGGGCCTGGAACTGATACATTCGTGGTTTAATTTGTATAAGGAACCATCTCAGAGAAATTATGTCGGACATATAACTACAACATATCGAAACATGAAAGCTGAAATGCAATATTCAACTGAAAACTATCAACGATACTGCAACCGACTTGATGGATTAGATAATCTTAAATACTTTCATGCATACCATGTACCCAGTAAATGGTTACTGAGATTACGTGCATAATAGTAGGTTTGGGTGGTTAAGTTTGCTTGCAAGCAAAATTTAAACCGAGCAAATGTCATAAATTGTTTACAACTACAGTGATGATGATACGCTGAATAACTTTACTACAAACTGATGATGTATACACTGAATACATGTAACTTGTTTTATTGTCATGGGCCAGGGGCCAGTATCAAATAAAAGCTTTGCCACAAATCACTGATTCACCCAACGGCAGTCACAGTAAGTCTTCAGAAACTGTATGTATTTATCAAAATGTTATATAATCTTCATAGCTCGATTTCTTAATGAAATAGAAACTGGGTGTATTTTATAATTTGAAACTTCCTGGTGTATTTTGCAAAATAAAAAGTAAAACATATAAACATAATAAGTATTGTCATTCTTCTGCACGGTTCGTTACATGTTTTGTCGTAATTTTTTACATTCATTTAACTCTCTGTATTCATTTCAAGCGTTGTAAAGTTATAGAATTACTAGTTAACTTCTACACTATGTACCCTTTTTTAATTAAACTTTTTAAATATTACATGTTTTACCTTTCAGTTCTCTTATACTACAGTTGAAGTAAGTTTTATCGCCATGTATACGCGGAGGCTACAACACAAAATAAATTTATCTTTAAAATAAACAGGTGCGAGTTTCCAAAATTAGATGACTAATTAGAGCTCTTTATTTTTTAAAATACTTTATTAACAAATAATTGATTTGAAGGCAAGTTACTATATATTTACTTTTTGTATAACAAACAATACTGTGTAGGCAAATGACAAACCTTTTGTGAACAGTCAGTGTTACAAGTTGTATCATACTGAAGAAAGTGTTTTCCCTCTTGGGTACAGGACAAAGGCACCAATGATATAAATCTTGCTGATGTCAAAGCAACAAATATCACCAGACCAATATAAACTTGACTCAATAACATTCTGAAAACCATTCTTTGGGGGTATTTATAACGAAAATATAGCCCGTATAATAGTAAATAGGTTACACAACGAAACCAAAAGTAATACAATTCGGAAACTTTAACTTATCTGATGCAGTTTTGTTTTTGCTCAAAGAAAAATTGACGCCCTGAATTTAAAATACATTTTAAAGACATTAAGAACTGTTTTTTTAATACAAAGTATTAGTGAAAGTAAATCTGCTAGTACTGTTAAATAAGTGTCAAAATTTGAAGAAAGAAAATGTTTTACCTCAGCCTTTTACTCCTTTTAAATCAACCAATATATTTATCATCTTACTATGTCTTTAAGAAAAAATATGGTTGTATTCTATACGCACGTTTGCTATATTAAGTCCTCCCACGTGAATTTACCCAACAAGCGTCCATGTACATTGAACGTGGTAAACTTTCATACATTGAATAAGGTTATGGCAGAATAGATTTATCTTTCAGGTACGTTTTACTTGTACGTGAAGAATGTGTACCCACTTTACAGTAGAATGCTACACAAATCCGCAACAAACATATTTTACAGGGCGCATATTTTTTATCTTAAATTTTGAAAGGGCACTGATTATGTTCCCCAAACATAAATAATGAGTTCAATGATAAATAAATACAATTAATAAATACAATTTTAAACATAAACCGACGCATTAATAACATTACATAGTTACTCTTTTATTTATGCTTTTGAATAATTTTTACTTTGACACCAGTTTTAGGGAGTGCCTCTTTAAACGTTATCAGTGGTCGAGTGATTTCGTATTAGATTTGTGTCACGTATATTTAATCATATAAGTCTAAAAAAAGTGGCGAAAAGCATCCAATGGGTTATGCCTAATGAGTGATATGCTGGAAACAACTTGTGTGGACGACTATCGTGTATGTTTCATATTGATTACACCTGGTTTCTCTCTGTAACCTAGTTCTGTAAATTTGCAAAATGAGGTCTCTTTGAGGAGGATGTACAATAAATTATGACAATTTCATATGATTCAAGAGCAATACTTCCGATCTGGTCCAGGTGAACTTTATGTCCTCCTGAGTCTTAAAAATCAACATCTGAGCAAGTTTTGAAAAGTTTGCACGGTGAATAAATATTCTGTGAAAAACAAAGTCAAAGATGTATATGAGGAGCAATAAATCTTCTTTCACTAACTCAAGCTCTTACATATACTACAAGTTTCTATGAAGAACTTGACGATAGACTGGATGGACATACTAGTACTGTGATCCAGATTTCTATTGCTGAGCATCAAACCTATGAATATGTTTCATTTCGATTGAATATAGCGGATATCTGTAAAGAAAATAATTTTGTCTATCCGTAAAAAACCTCTGCTTGGTGTACTTTCCTTTATGCATTATTGAACTTATTCATTATAAGTAATTACTTACAAGCAGCTACTGTGTTATAAGCATCGTTCTTGACCTAATCCAATATGGCCAATATAACTTCAATACCAAATCATGCAAAGGGTATACTCAGTCAGTCACTCAGAATTGTATCTCTATTCAGTTGCATGCCACTAGTACTGTTTTATATTGCACGTATTTAATTTAGAAAAGTCATTCTAATTGCGTGCAGTTGCCGCAAAACAGCGAATACTAGTATTGTACAACCTGAATTATTCAGATTGAACTCGCCTATAATTTATGGCCAAGTTGTAAAAATAGATAGAATTAAACGCTCGGAAAGATTTGCTATGTGCATAAAAGAAAAGTGCCACTATATTGGGTAATGCACTAAGAGGAGATATATCAGGGGCCATATTGTTTTTGTTCTGTCTGATAGAACCCTCATATTTTGCAGGATAATAGAACATATCGAGTAGATGACACATGTAGAATTTTGTGTCATTGGATCAAAGGGCAAGGTCACAACGGGTAAAAAATGTCAAATAATTGATAACCTTTTAACACTGATATTACATATTTCACAAGATGATTGTTCTCAATGTATTGTAGAAGTAAAATGTTGGTTTTAGGTGTCACTTGGTCAAAGGTCAAGGTCACAAGGAGACATAAACATGAAATCCTTTAACATTCAATATCATGATATCAGTTTGACACAAAGAATGATTGGTCTCAATGAATAGAAGATCTTAGCAATAACCCGCCTTTGAGTTGCCAAGATATTTAGGCTACAGAAAAATATTTTTAGATTCTGATCCCCGCTCGCCCCGAACCAAAAGCCCCTGCCCAATGGCTTTTTATTGAGATATTTCTAAAGTTATTTGAAATTTGTACAGAACTTATAGGAATATGAACAAATAGAAAATAAAAAATACGCCCACCCGCACCATTTTTTCTGAAAATCCTGATAAACTCTATAAATCATTTTCTCTGGCCTTATGGGAATTTGTTATTGCGTGAAAGAAAAGTAGTGCGACAGTCTTGCTTATTTCAACATTTCAGTTATGGTCCTTGACATACCAAATTGTACTGGCAGTTCTCCTGCTTTGTCAAGGGCTATAACTCGTTACTGGACCGGCACAGAAATGCTACACTTGCCAACTGATATTCTTTCAAAGTTACGGTGGCTGGTAAAGGGCTCTTATGGATTAAATGGCGCTCAGTAGCTAAATAAACAAACGATAAACGGACTGTGAAAATTCCGATGCTACTAAGAGGTGGTGAAAAAAGTGGGCACGAATATGTACAAAACCTACTTGTGAAATATTCGAACATATTTGTCACACATGTTTGAGGACTTCGTACGGATTTTTCACACATGTGACGAATTCGTATGTGTTACGGTTCAACAACCATGTCCGTAAAAGAAACATTAATTTAGAATATATTTGAAATATCTAGCTCTTTATAAAGAATGTGTGCACGTTTATAATCAGAACTACGCAATTCTGTATATAACAAGAGAAAGAGACAAATAAAATAAACATACTGCGGCCGTCAATTCGTTTTTCTACAGAGGCTTCTGCGTATTTTATACCAATAACCAACAGTATTTTGAAATATCTCACTAAAACAGCAAGGGCATGTTCAAGTTTGTCGGCATAATAGAATGCTGAAGGCTGAGTTTGAAGCAGTAAGTGTGAACGAAAACACTCAGTACGCATAACTCCATTTATTATATATCTATAATTATTTTGCCAAAAATACAGCCTATATTCAACCATCAAATACGGCCTGACAGAAAAAAATTCCGTATTGTATGTACGTGGAATACAAATAGCGCGGCAAAATTTGTAAGAGTGCATTCAATTGGCTCTAAAATGCACATGACGTTAATAACGTCGCTTTTGACTGGGTCGTTACTATTTGTTTATACGATGACGTCAATAAAATGGCGTCGCATACTTCACATATTTCGCGCTAAAAAGGGTTTTTCTTCAATTTTATGCTTAGAATATCATTTTAATTTAGTTAATTCGCGCAGACAAGTGTCAAAAGGTATATAATAAAAGGGTTATTAGTATAGTAATGTGATCCATAAGCCGGATTGGCTCTCGTCGAGGTCGGATCAAACTCGTGCTACGCACTCGTATGATCCGACGCACGACTCGAGCAAATCCGGCATGCTGGATCACGCTATTATACTAACAACCCTATTGTCCTCTTAAGAATCTAACGTTCTTTTCAGTCTCTGGTTTCACATTCCCTTTTCAGACGTTGGCGATGTTATGGTATGAAAGTATAAATATTCTTCTACATATATCTCTCACAAAGATGCCGTTGATTTTTAAGAATTATCTTGGCCTTGAACCGAATGTGCATGAGAGACATTACTACCAGACAAAGCGGATCAACCCCGCAATAAGCGAAATAGTACCAATCCGTCTTCTGTGTCTTTATGAAAATTTAGCAAGCGATTTTCACCAGACAAAAATGTATGTACAATCAAAAATCTAGGCGATACAAATTTTTCGGGGCGTGCAGGTGGGGTAGGCACTGCGAAGGACGAGGTGTCTGCCTAGCTTGCGCACGGAGGTGGATATACTTTTTTTTACTTTACTGGAAGAATTCATAGGCCAACAAAAATAAGAAAAAACATACGTGTTAATAACACGAAAGAGATATAAACCTTACATATTCTATTCGGCATATCATTGAAAGAGTTTACTCCCCTTCATTTCTTTTCTGAATGTAAAGTGTTCAAATCCCAGATATTATTTTGAATTTAACTTATCAACTGTATTACGTGTCAATACATTATATAATACGACACGTGTGCATTTGCTGAAGGAAACAAGTTCGTTGATTGTAAGCTTCTGTTTCTGTAAACCTTTGTCTAACCAAATTCATACAGTAAAGCACACATATATACTAAAAATATATGTCCTGGGACGTGTAAGGAATAAAATCTCTAACTGTATTTGTATACATGGATGAAATTGTCCAATTTACAGCCTACCACCATAATATGCCTTTTTTCGTCTATCGCTACTGCCCTTGGAGATCTCACATCAATGACGATTTTGCGATTTCTACCGCTTTTAGAAGACATTTGTAGAACACCTCCTTCCTCTGCGCATACGTACAAGTGTTGTCCGTCATATATTATATTTCTCATGTCGCTTACTAACTGGTCACTACTACTTGCATAAAACCACTTTTCCTCAGCTTCACATTCCGACGGTTTTAAAGTAAAGGCCATCACTCTTTGTGGCTCCATCAAAACAAGAGAGTTTGGACCAGTAAAAAGCAGTCTTCTGGCATTTCTCAATATAAGATTTGGTACTGTGTCATCAATGGCATAGAAGTCACTGTAAGTTTTAATAATTTGTCCGTTTCCAGCTTTGCGTATCTGAATTTCATGAATATCTGTTATGTCAGAACGTTCGGCTAGGTAAGGTTGATCTGACATGAGAACTGCCACCATGTCGTTCCGATATGCAGCAATACCCAAGCAATGTAAACTTGTAGGGAAACCGCCTACGTATTTAACGATTCCATTTTCAATTTTGTATTTGTTGACTCTCTTTATAAAATGAAAAGTCACTGCGACGGTGCCTTTCTCAATTCGACACATGTCTACCGGGTTATCATCGAATAATCTCAGAGAGGTTTTCAAAGAGAAGTCAGCGTTTAGAACTTTTAGTTTGGAATTGTTATGGTCAAGCAGAGCCAGGTACCCATCTTCATTCAGAAGAATAATTTTATAGATATTGCATGGGTCTGTATCATCTACGTCACGTATTTTGTGAACTGCTTCATCACAGTCGTGATAGCCGGATTGGTGTTCTAAATTTCGTGGAGTACAGTCTACGCTCGAAAAAGTTTCAGCTGTTACTGATATTTCCTCCTCCTCCAGGGCATCGCTTGATACACCAATGTTACCCTCGCATCGAGGACTCTGCTGCTCTTCTCTGTGTACTTCAACCTTTCCTACAGGCGATAAATCTGTTAGCACACAATCTGAATTTGCTGTAAATTGTAGAGTCAGGCGTGATTTCCCATTCAAAGACTTAATTCTTTCTTTTAATGATTTCATCTTGTTTTCAAGAATGTCAGCTAGAACTTGAACATCATTGTCGTCACCGTATTCGACAGCCGTTTCTAAGATACTTTTGACATATTTCCCTGCATTCTGAATTTCTTCACATTCGCTGAGATCTAATTCTAGTTCTGTCAAGGCCGTAACGGATGCAGTTTCTATTTCTTCAAGAGATCTTCTTTCTAGTGTTTTAGCACAGTCCATGACTTTCTTAATGTATATGCTAATGTCCTTTCTTATATGTGATCCCTCGAAACCGATAGTTTTGTTATTTTCCTCTATGCTTGCCTTTGCAGAGTAGGTTGCGGTGATAAGTTCAGCCAATCCGTCAAGAATTTCTTTTGGTTTGTGTTCATTATATTTCCATTCTGGCACATTTGTTGTTGTACACCCTCTGTGGGCTTTGGTTAAACAGGCAGAACATATGTAAACGCTGTGACCTAAACATTTTGCCGTTATTATCATCTCCGGATGTTCAGAACAACAAACCATTTTCTTCATTGTCTTGACAACCTCTGGCTGGTCCGGCAGAGTGTCCGTCACGATCAAATGTCGTCTTGTCATCTTTGCTTTCTTGTGTTCTTTGATGCATCTTGGGCAGAGGTATTCGCCGCATGCCTTACAAAACCCTTGAGCTTCCTCTTGTGTTCCATCGAAAAGACAAGGTTCACATATCAATTTATTAGATCCAACGTTTCCTAGCGATCTAAAAGGTCCATTTTCTTCAGAGTCAATCCCAGCCATACTAATGCATTTGTAAATGAAGTTGTATTAAACTCAAAACAGAATAGTTTTAGTTGATATACGATCTTTCTGATAAGTGGCAAGACGACGCCACTCATAGCAAATTACAGACATAGTATTATGTTAAGTACCTTACTTCCTATAATAATAGTACAGAGCTTGTAGTCCATCTTTCTGTATTTACTCTCTTATGTATACTGTATATGTATATAACATAGTCAGTGTTTAATATTGTTTCTCCAAATAAAGCAACTGACTGGTACACAGCACAATTGTATATGACATGATAAAAAAGACGTACATATGTACAGGGGTACTAATAATTAATCAAGTCATTTGTAAAATACGTATGATTAACCTTGTTTATTACATAAAAGGTACACGATTTTTTTACATTTTCAACATATTAACTTGTTTATGGAACAACATCCACTCCAACACCAGTTAGCTCCACTCCTGTAAACATACTGTGAGCTGCATTAGCATTAAATTCAAAACCCAAAGAGATCCAGTGACATGCAGCTACTACAGCATAAATGGCAGTTTTCAGAACAGCCGTGAAAACATACAGAAAATTGCAGTACGCATGTTTCAAGTTGATGTTCAGTTCCCCGAGCATTATCTGACAGTTTAAAATGTATCTGCCAAATAGTTAATTAACTGTTATGTTCACAAGTTAATGCTCACGAGCAAAATATTATTGAAATTATGACATAATCCATTCATAAAATGAGGTGCAAAATTAGTTATCTAGGGTCAGCAGATATCAGCTATAATTTAGAAAAGTATCCGACATTATTTTAAATACGACGCCGTTTTTACACGTTGAGATATTATTTCACCTGAAAACTCTGAAGGGAGGCCCAATGGTGTTAATATTTATTCAAATAGAATTATAGTGACTTTTGACAGTTTTGTTACAATAATGGAATGCGTTGTATTTTCAGTTCGGTCACTTTTGGATCCTCTTCAAGACTGAACTTTTGATTGTGTTTATTTTCTATTTGCAATATTTTCATCCAATGATGTTATGGTTGAAAAATATGTACTAGTATATCAATGCAACAAACATTAGGTTTTAGTTTTACATTAGAACTTTGATGATATGTCTTTAAGAATACTTTTTCAAAATCCAAATGTCGAATATTGATTTTGTCGGATACTGCGTACACGATTTTAAACAGGAAAAACTTGTTCGACTACATGTTTATTTATGATTTGAAAACAAAACCAAAAAAGTCTCTGTCAAATAATGGCACCATTGTGGTATCAATAAGTTACATATACTTTATTTTAGGTTTATTACAATAAGCCTAAATACTTAAGCTGTTTAGCGTTCAAAAATGATTAAATGCGAAGCTAACGGTACATGTAATATATCATATTTGGCACATAGAGCCTGGTAAAGGGGGGTTATGGTATAGTTTCTATGTAAAATATTGACATTCTGTCAAGTTCCGGGACAAAGATTCATAAGAAGTCTATCCGAACATGTAGCCATCCTTTTTCAACAGAAATCCTCTCAATGACAATTATTTTTAAACTAAAGTGTAGTACTAATCTAGGAAGGACCGCCTCTCATATTTTTCCGTTTTGATTTGTAATCTGTTCTTGAATACATGAAACTCTTAAAATTTGTCCGCATAGATGATGGCACATTTCCGTTGACGTAAGTCAATTCAAGTGAACGTTTGATACTACTCTACCGCTTTTATCACATAAAAGTTGGGGAAACTCTCAAAAGGAAACTTTCTCTCAATATGATGGAGTATTCCGTTGAAATACTACAATGTATATCCCCGACCGAATGTGACGGGATGAGATTAATTTATTTGCAGTTTCATGAAAATTCTTTAAGGGGTTTGTAACATAGTATGACATGACATCTGACTCCAAAAATGACTATGATATTTGTCAATATGACGAGATAAACATTTGATGTTTGAAAAGTTTGATGAAAATCTTCAAAGGGTTAAGGGTGCACAGTCTGGTAACCTTTGACACTCCATTGTGACCGTGACCTTGAGCCATGTTCGGTTGAAAACAAATTACAAACGGTGACTATGCGCGAAGTTACGGCTGAAATGGGGGAAATATTTGCGTACAGTCATCGTGACTTCGCTTATCGCCATCACCACTGCATCTGAAATGATGTTGGCAAAACGCGAACTGACGTGGGCGATGGGCGATACGCGAAGTCTCGATGACGATACGCGAAGTCAAAATGACGTCACGCGACGTTTTTCTTAAAGGGTTTACTCCCCTTCATGTACTGGTAAGTATTATTGATTACAAACAAAAATAATGGAGATAAAATCTTTATTGGACAACATTTATGAACAATGATATCCTAACTATATGCAGACATACTAACATATTCTTACCGACATACGACTTTAACAGTCTTGATAACAAAATTGCTATAGTAACGTTATCAACATTATACATGTATGTGGTACATAGTTACAACATATCTTGTGATACGATTTAAAGAAACAAGACACTTTTGTATACATGTAATACACAGATATTTGAAAAAGTGTTTCAATTACTTTTTTCTGTCCAAACCCCGAGTATCTGTGATATTCTGTAATATTCTTCGAGTGTTTGTATTTTTTCCAATAATACACAGTATGTGCTTACTGTTTAGTGATGCTTCGTAGGTTCAAGTCTCTGGTACGCACTATTTGGAATATATTGTTTCGTGCAAAATTTAGATAGTTACTGAAATATACAATTCCTTGTCCAACTAACAATCAAACCTAAACATTTCTAATAAGAATAAAAAGACACATGCCCATTGACTTAAACTATATCAACAAGCGTTTGAAAATAGTAACTATAGTTGTATACATGGGTGTACTCCAACTAGCATATTGCGTCTGTCCTTGTCTATCGCAACTGACTTTGCAGACACCACATAAATGAAGACTTTGCAATTGTTTCGAAGATGTTTTGTAGAACACATATTCTTGGTCTGTGCATTCTTTAGTATTATACCACTCATGTCTCTGACTAACCTATTACTACGTTTTACATAAAACTATTTTCTCCAGCTTCACATTCCGACGGTATTAAAGAAAAAGTATTAAGTGTACATCTGGATTTCGTACTTAACATAAGTTGCTTTAGTTCCCACATAACCAACATGAACACCATTTCGATACAGGGAAGTTTACACGAGGGGTATACAGAATTACATTTAATGTATCCGTAATGTAACACCTTTATCACGCTCTACACAGAGTTACGTTAATCAAAAATTAAACAGAAGTGGATTAATTACTAAAATTGACAAAAATAACAGTGGGTTTTAATAGATATAGTAGATATGACAGGTTTCTTATGCTAGAATTAGTTATTCATACAAAAAAGACGCACTGATTACTAGTATATAATTCGTATAATTCAAATACGACAAAGTAGGCCTATACAATACCATTAGCAATATTTTTCTAAAGAAATTTCAGAATGTCCATAAGTATGTCAGTACATGTATTAGCAAGTTCATTGCGAAAGACAGCATTAGATTTATAATGCTACACATGACACTGGCAGAGAAACGTACATTTCTATTTCATTCAGTTCTTATTCTTTTGAATACTGAGAGTCTGTTAGACTGATTACCCGACAGAAAACACTAGATTGTAATCATCATCGAAGCACCCGACTATGATATGTCCTCTAATGGCATCAGTAGATACAGACCGCGCAGACGTTTCGATATTTGAGATTAAGATTCTATTGACTCGGTAATCTGCCTTCAACATTTGCAAAACCTTGCCCGAACCTAAACAAACATATAAGCTTTCTTTATCGGAAGTGATATTTTCTATGTCATTTTTCTCCACCTCTCCATGACATGTATACCAGTTCTTTGCACGGGCAACTCTACTTGTGACGGTTTTGTCATATGTGAAACAGGTCACCTTGTTCGCTTCCGCTATAATTAAATCATTTTCTTCAGTAATATGTAAAGCTTGAGTACTTTTGAGATACATTGTTTTGTTTCTGTTGTTTCTGAAATCTGATACAGTTTCAAATATCGATCCAGTTATGACGTCCAACACCTGAACCTCAATTACATCGTCTCTCGCGTCATTCTCTTCGCCGGATTCTATGTTTGACATCAAGGCGACAATATGGTTCCCATCATATGAAATGCCACGGTTGTAGAGAGTTGTTTTAAATCCTCCCTCATACGTTAAGGAATTTAAACTTAGTATTACCTTGTAGCGATTTATTCTTTTTACTTTTTCAAAAGTTATTGCAACTGTGTCAACCCCAAAAGCACACATCCTCACAGGCTTTCCAGGTAATTTTATATAATCATGGAGCACAAATTGATCAGATAGTAATTTCAGGCAAGAATTATCGACGTCAATTATCAGTACCCGGCCGCTAGCTAAAACAACAGACCCTAATATTGAACAATTTTTTGCATCACTTTCTGCTGCTATGGCATAGTGATTTTCAGTCCTGACATTTTTTTCAAATGAAGGTTTCATTTTTTCTTTTGCAAGTGATACTTCAGTTTCAGTCTTATAGGCTTCCGAAAGTTCTTGTTCCTCCTCAAGAACTGCATCACTCGATGTGTTTATGATAGTATGATCCACTAAGATTTGCTCTTTCTTTGATTCTGTGCTTTCATGTTCTATGGTGAGTTTTCCGAGTGCAGGTATATTGCATATATTGCTGCTTTTTACAAAATTCACACCTATGGAACCTTTCCTCGACAACAAATCAGCGCTGCACTTCAGATTTGTAGCACGGCTGTTAACTAAATGGGCAATCACAACAGTCATGTTTCAGTGCTGTCTCTACAATTTCGCGACATTCTGCACTCTTTTCAGCCAATCGCAGTGATTCGTCTAAGTCTTTCTTAACGCCGAATATGGCTACTTCTATTTGCTCCGTCGTTTCAATTTCAAATTTTTCTCCGGCATTTTTCACACTTTTGATTATGTTCTCAGTTAAAGTTCTTGCCTCATCTAAAATTACTGTCCTTGATTGCTGCAAATCATTTACATTTTCTGTTTTACTTTTTCTCACACTTTCCGCGGTTTCCTTTATTGTATTTAAAGTTTGCAAAACATTATTTGTAACAATTTGAGAGTCCTTTGATTGAGAGAGTTCATGGACGTTCTCACACTTCCTGTGTGTGTCAGCTTTACATGAGACACAAGCGAACATGTCATGATCTTCGCAATGATATGCAATATTCATATCATTGTGGAATGGACAAACTATAAGTTTCCTTATTTCCTGGAATACAGCAGAATTTTGTGGAATGTTCATTTCTAATATATTGTGACTTCTTGTCATTTTTGCTTTCCTGTGTTCTTTAATGCAATTTTTACACAGATATTCAAGACAAATCAAACAAAATCCAGTAGCTTCTTCATTTGTCTCATCATATAAACAAGGATCACACAAAAACACACTATTAGAACATGCGTCTACTTCTCCTCTACCTTCGTAATGTGGCTTACTAGCAGCTCCTCCAGTAAGATCAACAAATTCCTCCAGCATATTCATTGCTATGATATATATTCCAAAAAACAGTCGATAAACTTTAAAGCATCTTTACAAAACAGAAATACAATGTATTAAAAACAGTAACACGTGTTAAACGAGACAACACGTGTACTACAAGCGATTAGATAAACCAGTATGCAAATATTACACACTCGACCTTGATTTCATGGCAAGACGAAATCGATTTGTGCAAATAACAAGCCCGCCAAAGTTGTTCCCCTAACAGCTTGCCTGGCCAGCTCTCCTCAGCACTTGAAAATTGAGCTCCATCCATCACGTGTTTAAGGTAAAAGTTGAACTTAGGGCCCAAACCCTGTGATAATGCGTTATTTTACAGTACTTCAACATATGCTTTTTCAGAAATAATAATGTATCAAGGCTGCTACAGCACATAACTGTTAAACGTTAAATTAAAGTTACTTTTGGCCCCATTCCTATGATATTATGTGTATACCTATGCCTTATGTAACACGCATCGGACAAATACAAATTAACATGTGTCATCAAGCATGCCAATAACATTCAATATGTGTATACAAGTTCCAGGTAATCATCTCATTTAATTGATTGAATTATTAAAAACTCATTTATCAAATTGCTCTTTTGAAATACTAGTAGTTAAAAATGTCAGCATTATTCTTCGACCAAATTTCAAATATTATGACCTTGCCATGATAATCAAGTAGGTTAAATATATTTGGTGCGTAAAATGAAAGTTAAAGACATACATAAATTCACACGCCAAATATTTCAGCTCTATACCTTGCAGTTTTGGAGAACACTTTGTGAGTTTTGCATGGATGGGAATTCTCTGAAATAAAAAAAATGGTAGAGCCTCATGCAAGGTACATCCCTAACAAGTTGCATCGACATTGGCTACATGGTTTCAAACGAGATGCCGTTTGAACGAAATTGTGGACGTTCGACAGACGCCAGACTGAACATCTAAATGATAACAAATATGGACCATAAGCTATTGTCATGCTTATATTTACGTTAATTCCATTCCTCTAACCGCAATGTAAAACATAATGTCTAAGCTGAGAGCCTAGTATGCCTGAATGGATGATTACAACTAGATATCTTGTTGTACAGAATTTCATGCATAAACTCCATCTACAAATTAATATTGTGTGTAGGACCTACCGGCGATGTCCCTTTATGTTCTGGTATTTTGTGAATTGAAAATGCTTTGATTGACAGGTCTCAAACTTGGTAGGGATATTGGTCATGGACAGTAGATGAATACTATTCGAGGTCACTAGATCAAAGGTCAGGGTCACATTTACCTCGCATTTAAAAACGATTTCCGCTCAATAATTTGAGAAGGCTGTGATCTAGAGATCTCAAAGTTAACAGGGACATTGAGTGTATGTAGCTAGTATTTCGTATTGCAAATAATGTAAACAACCGGTCACAACATAGGTCGATTGTGTAGAACCGGAATTTTACGATCTACTACATACTGGATACGTTTCTAACGCCTTTTGAAAATATCGAGGCATGGAGAGAGTTTATAAACAAGCGATAGTTAGCTCTTATATGTAACTGTCTGTGGCAGAATGGAGCAAGAAAAAGGTGCCAGTCAGAGCCATGCATTGTAACAGGTACCGTTCGGCCTCACTACTATGTTTCATGTAGTAGCAAGATGAAAGACACCCCCATTATGTTCAGTCCTATTATGACTATCCCTGAAATTTTCAGTTGCATTTGTACATAAAACATTCAAAATACAATGTACATACAAGAACATTGAACATGCAATAGGATGACTGAGATCGTCAACGGACACAAAATGATGTAGACTGGTATAACTCTTTCTTTTTTTATTTACAAGCCGACTTTCTTCGTATTGAACTGTTCTGGTAATGAACAATGTACTGTCCCATAACAAGCAAAGCTACCGCATGGTTACCCGCCTCTCAGTATTGACAAATTACTTGGCTAACGTGATATTACATCGAAACCAACAATTATGTTTTTTGTAAAATAAATGAAACATACACTAGGTTCGGATTTTACATTAGATTTCTTGTGATATGCTATTTTTTCAAAATACAAATGTTGGATACTTTTGACAGTGTTAAAAGATGTGTCATATGGATAACATCTGTATGAAGAGCAGAAATTGAACAACAAAAACTAGATTGACTACATTTTCATTAAAAAAACACATTTCGAAAAACCAAATGTCGCTGTCAATAAATGACACCATTGCAGTATCAGTAAGTTTATGTAATATTTTCTGTAATTCATATCTAAATGATATTAATATCTGAGGTTATCGATGAATGTCAAGTCTAGATGTCTTAGTACCCAGTTGATAATTCAACGATTTTTTTAAAAAATGATTAAATGTGGAAAGCCGAATTATATCATTTCTGGCACACATCCATGAATGCACACCGTGTTTCATAATTTCTATGTAAAATATTGACATTCTGTCCAAATCCGGAACGAAGATTCGTAACAAATGTGTACATGTAGCAATCCCTTTTCGTCAGAAACCTTCACAATATTAAAATACAAGCGATGATATTATGATCTTCGAAATGATACGCAATATTCATATTTTTGTGGAATGGGCAGGCTATAAGTTTCCATTTTTTCTGGAAAACATCGGCATTTTGTCTACCACGCTATGTCTTCTTTTCATTTTCGCTTTCCTATGTTCTTTAATGCAGTTTTTACACAGATAGTCAAAACAAATAAAGCAAATTCCTGTAGCTTCCTCTTTTGCGTTATCAAACACACAAAACGATATTAATAGAATCGTCTTTAACGTCTTTTGTAGCTCCGAATTTGGACATACTTGCAGCAATTCGAGCCACTTCAGCAGATGCTTCTTGAACGTTCAATACTTTATAAACGTTTTATAAACTATGAAAAGTATTCCAAGAAGGTTTTTAATACATGAAGCAAACATAACGAAAGAGGACATTTCCTCTCTCATATGTCAGTGTTGTTTCGTCATTAAGTGGAAATTACGTTAAGTGTAAAGTGATAAAATAGTATGCAAGTATCAAAACACACTTGACGATATTAACAGATAAATAGACAGACAGACAGCCAGACAGACATTCCTCAAAAGGGAGAGAGACAATTGCAATATTAATATGAGGTTATTACATGTGTATGTTGTTTAGTACAATATACCGAATTCTGTATGACGATCATACAGTCGTAAAATCTATAATTGAACGAGGTACATGTTTATTTACATCTGAGAGAAGACGCATACTGGGAAGTAACTATTTCTTTGCGAAGTTATAAAATTTGGCAAGTAGTCTCCCTTAGTCATCGGCATTGTATTTTATAACGGTTAGTTTATTTGGTAAGCATTGGCTGATTGCAGAAATAGAAAACTATTTTTGCGATTCATTTCTGAAAATTTCGTTCTGCTAGGGTTGCTGATTTCTTCCACTTTTGTCCTTTTATTGTAACGATAAAAGGCATTTATCTTTCGTTTCGTCGTTTCTTTATTTCGTACACACAACAACGACTTAACGACATTGATAATATTTATAGAGTTGAGTACGACACTTCTATACACACCCCAAAAAAGTTATTTAAAGTCATCGTCAAAAACGATATTTTACAAGTATCAATATAGTGCTGGTAGATCCAGGAGCTGGCAGTTGGTACTCTGTTGTTTGGTTGTTGGTTCTTTTTTTGTCAGTAGACTTTATTTTTTTATCTTGTCACAAGAAGCAAACTCAAAATTTATAATCTTATTTTTCTTGCTCTTAACTTTTGAATTTTCCAACGGGACTGGGAGAAAGGGAAGGCAAGTATGAGAAAAGTAAGCTCAAAGTGGTTTGTTTGCTTCATGTGTCAAGGTATAAAGATAAAACCAAGCCTATGAGTAAACAAAGGGAGCTTACATACGCTAATCGGAGGTCACTTTGTTACTTTATCAGAGAAAATCAGACCAGAAAAAAAAATGAAAGTTGAGAAGTGTGTAACTGAATAACTGAATTTGCTTAAAAAAATAGAAATGAAAGTTGAGAAGTGTGTAACTGAATAACTGAATTTGCTTAAATTGGGTAAAAAGATGGACATTTCTTCACTATCGTGGATAACGAACATTCCTAGTGCATTATAAGAATATACGATAGAAATCGATGACAAGCATAATGAATAAAACTGTGAAAATATGTTGATCATGAACAATGTTAGGATACTGTATATATAATATGAAAGTTAAAAATGAAACATAGAGTAAACGGCTCCTGGATTTGTCATTAACCAAATAAGTATATATCAATGTAATGTAAAGACGACGACAAGACAAGCAGTGATCCTTACATACCTTGTTCGGGATGGTAACTTATGCAAGTAAAAACAAAAGCCTTAATACAGTGCTTTCATGAACAATATTTTTTGGAAATGTTGATGGGTTTGCTTTTCAATAGGGTACAGGGTATAGGTATATGGTACCTGCTCCATACCAGATTGTCGTTTTATTCAAATTACATTGTCGTAAAATCGTAGAAACGTCTCGCAGTGCATAGTAGTCGATGGCATTATTCCTAATGTATATATCAGTGTATTCACATTTTCTAAAATTTCAATTAGATTCGTCTTAATAATATCTAAATTCCAGAAAGCACTTGAAGTTTTTCTTCAAGCTGATAACAAAATAAACATGAGTTAGCTGATGACAGAGCCAAAAGAGAAATTACCTTCAATTGTTTAAAAACTGAATACTCTTTACCTAGATTGCATGTTCCCTTCATCGAATGATGCTTGAATAAACTATCTGGAATCAATCGTCGAATGTTTTTTCTACTTCGCGTGCCTTTTTATTATATGAATCATTGTAGGCCTTCGGACCACACGAAACTCCATATTCAAAACTTTTATCTGAGAAAATGTCAGCTTCTTGCATATTTTAAGGGTAATGGTACTGAGTCCCAGAAAAGTAGATTAGATAAACTGTCCGTCGTTGATACATCTTCGTTGATGAGATTCGATTATCATCATAATGAATAAGCAAAAACACTGTCAGGAATTTATCATTTGTAAACAACTCAATTAAACCAACATGTATGACTTACTGACGTCTGATGATATTAATGAAGAAACGAAAACATATTGAATATATTTTTTTTATTAAATAAACTAGTTATAAATGCAAAAAATAAAATAATTAGTAAAGAGAGAAAATGAAAACTGAGCAAAATAGGGATCTAATGTACGACGACAAATATTTTACATTACGTTTACATCCCGTATAATTTAGATTTAAAGGGTCTTGAACACCCATTAGTGTTATAGAATTATATTAAATAAACGACAGATGAAACTCAAAATGACAGTTAAACTTTGCCTTTACTGATTCAATTTTTTAGTTTACCTTATAAAAAAATAAGGAATCTTTAACCAGATTGAGCAGTGAAATAAATTAAACCTGTATGTCGTGGCATTAGGCAAGTAAACAAAAAATCACTGGTTAAAAAAAGTAAGGTCTGTTACAAATTGCTTGTAAATTGTTTTCTTTATTTCCTATTTCGTTTCTTGAGCCATTCGTTGCGAGTCCCCTTTCAATTGAACGATCACTCTTCTGGTAGCTGGTGCACTTGAATTCTTTTAGCAGCTATCAACTTGTCAAGTTTAACAACATCTCGGTAGTGAGGTATTAAAGCGGGATCAAGTTCTGGCGGGATATATTCAGGTGGTTCCTCCACAACTGGTGGTGGATGGATGGTCAAGTCAACCGCCTTCATTAGTTCAAGCTTTTTAATAGCTCTCAATCCATGTTTCAAGTCTTCTGCGCGGGCACGGGTATGATGACGGCGCCATCTCGCTAGTGCAACGCTAGTTACGTCTTCCTTTGGTCCACGAGCTCCCTCTACAGCGATACTTGCTATGTCCTTCTCGATAGTTTCAGAACCGCGTGCAGGAAAGAATGGAAGGTGACGATAGAGATGTATCCAATCTTGGTCTATGTGCTTCACTACAATGGCACAAGCCTTATCCAGCGTACCTGCAAGAATATTTAGATTTGAAATTAAAGATCAGAATGTTT
>JAFMSR010000002.1:5925594-5943073 GCA_022818135.1 Saxidomus purpurata | reverse complement strand
AAAGCCTTTCTTACTTTTGCAATATCATTTAAAATACTGCGCGTTGTTTCTAATACGTACTTATCGATTTAAAAGTAAAGTTAGGAATGTTTTGGTACAAATAAGATCCATTTCTGTCAGTAAGACATCTTTCTTGATAAAATAAAGGCTGCATATATTTGTATAAATGTAATCTTAGGACTTAAGCATTCTGTGTCGTATGATATGCGACATCGTTTGCTTTAATTTATATAACCCCAGTTGACGAACATTCGATTATTTTCTAAAGGTGCAGTTTGCACAAGGAAGGCAGTTTAAAATGGAACAAGATGGCTCAGGCTTTGACCTGCCCCCACCCCAGTGCTCTTTCTCTGACCAAATTTGAGGTGAAATATAAGGTTTCTAATTTAATAAAATATTAGTAATTATAACGTGTCATGGGAACCGTAATTACTACTACCCATATCCCACAAAAATCAGGAATTAAGTCCAAATTTCAGTGTCATCACGATGTCTACAAGTTACCTCTTTTATCGATATTTGCGAGTGTATGTGTGATTTGGGGCCATAAAACCAGTCACGTGTAACTGCATAGTCAGACTGGAAAATCAATATATCGTTGTTTTTTTTTCACCTACGTTATTTATAACCTGGGGAGATGTGAAAGTTGAAATGTTACTAATTTTGGGGTAAATTTAGGTATTGTGTTTTTTTCTTCTAACTATTATATACCGAGCAATATCACCTTATTTTCAATAAGAAAAAAATGATCAAAATTGTTTCAAGTGGAAGCACAATGTCATTAAAACGTATTTATAAAATTTAATAAAGATTTGATCATATCTAATGTAAAATAAAGTGCGCGTTGAAAACCGAATCCAGTAACTAGATAATAATTGTTGACAATAGTAACTTAGATCGAGGAACTCAAAAGCTGTTACTCTCGTTGTTCTTCACATATTGAATGAATCTAAAATGTGTTCATTGGAGAACTCAAATTGTCGATGACCTCTTCTCGCGCGTTCTTTTGTTTTGTTCATGTCAACAAATACCTTCATAAAAATTTAATGGTGGACATGGAATTCAAGAACATACATTCACGGCAAATCAATTGTTATTGGGGCATGGAAAGACACGATGCTTTTTTAAATGTGACAACTTTAAATGTTATCCCTTTACTAAGTTTTGGGTCATTTCAATTTAAAAAGTCTGCCACAATATGGGGGTTTAAAACAATATAGTTGTATAAATACCATTCAAAACAGGGCTATGGGTTTTACCTAGGAGTAGGAAATACACACCCTCTGCAGCCTCTTGTAGGGGAGATGGGATGGGAACCAGTTCATATAAGGCAGTGGTTATGTGTTTCTAGAGCACAACAGAAAATTTCATGTACAAATGATTCAGGTTGAACAAACGTATACATTATGGGCTTTTAAAAGCTCAAATATCTGCAAAATAGATATTTTATATACTCTACGTCAGTAAGAAATTAAATGCATAATTTATATTTTTATATTCCAGACAATCTCTCAGTTACTAGGTGAGTCAATTAAAAACCAGTTGATGGAAGTTTTAATAACTCATGGTTTAGTCAAATACGAATTACAGTTGGTCCCTCTCGTAGATAACTGGCAACTCGAACATATTATTCTTTAATCCAGATCTTCATATTGAACAATACTGTAAAATGATTCTTCCATTGAAACATAGATCTGCTTCTCCTAAAGTTAAAGATGCGAAGTAAGCTCGTTTCGGGTTGAGACAGGAAGGTCTCAGGCTAAGTCCCCAAAATAGAATCTGTCCACATTGTACAGAAACCGAAACGGAATTACATGTACTACATTGTCATATGTACTCGGATATAAGGCAATTATGTTTAGTAGGGCTGAATCTGTACAGAAGGTTTCCTGGATTTACCTGATGAAAAGTTAGTTTTATAATATCCAACTAATATATAATCAGATGTGTGGCAAAAACCTGCCTAATATTACTCAAAAGAAAGATTTTTATGTTTGTGTAAATAATCAAAATTTCCTAAGATCTAAGTATAAGTATTTTAGACGCATCTGAATGATTTTTACAAATAAAATAGCATTAATCTGATTAATGTTAGAAGGATATCTTAAATACATTTTCTAACTGGTGCATAATAGTACCTCTTTTGGTAACTCAGTATTTTATTCCTTTTATAAAAGATCTTTATCATGAAGATTGGCAGAGGTGATTCGTTTTATCTGTAATTATGTAGATACTATAGTTTTAGCAGATATTAGGGCATTGAAGCAATATGTTCGCTAGATCTGATTATATTTTCAGAATAGAACTAAGAAAATGAATTATTAAATATTTAAAAACAAATTTACTTTTCTAGTACATTAAATAGTGAATTTTGGGTATTTATTATTACCAAATTACAATAGTTAAACTCTTGATTAAATACTGATAGTTTTGGTGTTGTCATATATCAAACTAGTAGAACATATATAGCTTTTACTGTGATATAATATAATAGTCTGTGATAGGTTGATCAATAGTCTCTTATAATTCTTATATATGAATGGCTATGTACAATTTAATAGATAAAATGTATTTTAACATGATTTTATATACTGAATGTTGTACATGGAAGAGACATAAATAAATAAATAAATATCAATGATTTGTTTATAAACATTTTTTCACACTAAAAGTTATACTGTTAAAGGTGGAAACAAAATTTAAAAACAAATTCATTTCTTCGGAAAGCTTTAAAAGACAAAACATACGCGAATTTAGACTGCATCTGTATTGTGCAAACAAAAGTGGATCTTCAAGACATTCCCTTTCTACACTACTTCATAAAATGACATTTTCACCTTCCTATCAAATGAAATCAATTGGCACTGGGGTCAAAGAATAGTGAAAACCACTGTTTCAATTTAGACATATATAAAATATTGTTGTTAAACATTTTTACAAACTTTAAAATTACGTGAATGATAATAGTATTATTAATAAAACATACGGGTCTTGTATATAATATGATGAAAAGTTATATAAATTATCATTGTATAGTTCTAGAATTCAGTAAAATATATTCGTTTCATAGACATATTTTTCTTTTGAATCGGTATATGAAGCATAAAACAAAACCCAATATACAGCTTAAAGTATTTTATTACGGGTCATTATAAATGTTACGTAATGTCCGGCCATAAAACACTATAACCGAGCAGACGGGTCGATCATTCGGAAGTGTTCGAGCGCGACAGTTGGAAAAATAAGATATACATATACACGTTTCAAAAAAAAAAAAAAAACACACATGTTTTATTATTTCTTTTTTATTGAAATGATATCACAATGTTTTATTCTGTTCCGTTCGGGATCGTAAAAAGTTGTTATAGCGTATGCGCTACGCTTTTCTTTTCAGTAAAACTGGCACATTTTGCGCATTTACTATAATGAAATGACAGTAACTGTTGTGGTTTTAAATTTAAAACATGCAAAATTAATGAAGTCTCAAAAAAAGGCAAAAATCATTAAAAAGGGAAATGTTGTATGTGATTATGCCTCTATGATTATTTAATAACTTCCTTAGTTTAAATTTCATCACTAAAGTAGTTAATTATAAACATGTATAGTAAATCACAGGTGTGTATTAGCTTTGTATGTGACACTCTGCTACATGTTTGAGCGGTTCAGTGGTCTAGTGGTTAACGCTCTGGACTGGTATCCAAGGGTCGCAAGTTCGACCCCGCACCTCTATTAACAAAACTAATGATCTTACGGATGAGACCTAAGACCGAGATGTATTGGTGCTGTACATCGGGCATGTTAAATAACGAGGGACTGTCTCTTGGAACGGGACGCGTTCTGTATCATGCACTATCCCCGAAAACTAAAACAACTTTAAAACTCTTCTGGAGGCGTTGGTAATATGGATTATCCGGTACAAACGATAAAACTATACAATAAATACACACATGCGACATGCTGGAATCTTATATAGCCGCGGCCGCGGCTGTATATAATTTAATTAACTTGTGTAAAAAAATACTTCTTATCAAAAAAAATATATACTGTAAAATGTTTATAAAAGCTTCAGAGGGTACAGACCGATATATTATACAACACTGCGTATGCAAGAAACGCGTGTCCGTGAAACAAAGACAGGAAATTACTTTACCCGCAGGCAATATCCAGATAATAGATAGGTAAAATGATTAAGGGTCATACAACTGATCCACTTTAACCCCATTCAAGTGTAAAGATTATTTGAATCGTTGTCAATTTGTAATATCAATTTAAATGATTATACCTATTTATCCTTATTATGATGCATTTGCTTTACTTATAAATGTTAATGAAACATGTAATTCAATTCCATTTTCAAGTACCGTGTGAAGAATAAGAGTAACAATCGCGTTGAAAACAGTCTTACGTTATTTTAATGAAAAGACGTGAACAATAATTGACAATATACATTGAACAAGTAATATCACCTTTGCCCTGATGACACTACCCCTACCCTCTTACCCAAGGTGCGATCCGGTCACAAGGTTTTGTTTGAATTTATAACTATTATAACACTTGTATAAGTTCAATAATTATGCTTTCAACGACAATGTACTTAATTCTTTATTTATATGTTTTATGAAGTTGTATTTGGGATACGAATCAGTTAATTAGTTTTATAAACATGCCCTTGGTAATAATCGTGAAAAATAGTTATTAACGTTGATCAGGCGAATTAACTTTAAAACATACTAAGTGACAAACTATTAGTATCGGCGTTAAAAGAATGTGCCTTACGTAAAATGCCGAGTACTGCCGAAGCGGTAAATTCTTATTTAAACATAACAGGTTAGTTGGACTGCAAATATATCCATTAAACATAATTATTTTTATATATCTAAAAGTAAAATGAAATATCAAGCAAGACTTTTGTAATAGTGACATTTGTTCTGTTATTTTAGCAAAAGGTGAAAATTTGAATTAAAGTGCAATATTTGCACCTAAACTGGCATTGTTTTGCGTTTCACTATAATCCAATGCCCGTAAAAACGGTCGGTAATGGTTTTTAAACGTAAACAGGACCATTGAAAGAGAAAGAGTATAACTATTGCATATAAAATAAATTTATAACACGTCAATCTGTGTATGTAAGTGGTAGACCAACCAACTCTTATATAGATATAGCTACATTTTGCTTTATTTCAAGCTATAAACCTTAAATAATACATGTAGTTCATATTTTTATAATTAGACAACAGCTGCCGTAGCCGGCCAAACACAGGCTAAGATTGCCGTTTGATAAATCCCATATACAACAGTCCACTGTTGTCTATTTCAAATCGTTTCCTCGTGCAAAGTGTGCATGATTTTTCTAGTGCAGCAAGGACAATTGAATTAGTCCTAAAATTGGGGATAATTTGAGGCTAGACAAATGTTTGTTTTTCGGTTTAAAACAAATAAAAGAGATTATATTTTTCATACGGAGTACGCACAAACTCACAAACAAAAATTTTTAAAAGCACTTTTGGTGCTCACTCAGCTCAGTGAAATGTATTTGGATCGTTCACCCGAAACAAGCAGTTAACCTCTTGGACAGGATTTTGTGTTGTATGATATGCGACATCGTGTTGCTTTAATTAATATAAAAATGGTATAGGTGTACAATCGGTGAACGTTGTGAAAACGTTCGGTCGCATATGGTGATAATATGCAAATTTAAAACCTATGGACATGTGATGGGGATTAGGGTAGTATCCTATAGGCACATAGACCCATTCAGGGTTGAGTATGCTTTTCACTGAATGGATCTGCTGCGTCTTAGGCCCTCGGGTCGTTACAAATGGTGGCAGCCGTGGGATGAAGACAACTGCCAGACAGGAAGTTGCCTTACCTACAGTTCCCAGGCCAAACTCCGGGACGTCTTCGGAGGGGGAAGTAGTGTAACGGATCGGTGAACGTTTAGAAAACGTTCGGTCGCATATGGTGATAATATGCAAATTTAAAACCCATGGACATGTGATGGGGATTAGGGTAGTATATATAAGGCACAGAGACCCATTCAGGGTTGAGTATACTTACCACTGATGGATCTAATTGGCCCAGGGCCTCGGCCCGCTACATTGGCTTTTGGCAGTTGCGATTTATAGTTGGGCCTATTATCTACTGAAGGGTTTGGCCGGAAGCCAATATAAGGATAGTATCCCAGAAAATATATACCAATTCATACTTCCAGAAGCGGTGACTTAGCCACTAGAATGTTCATTCGTGGACTGTTGGTTCGATCCAAAGTCCAAGCATGAATTCCACGATGTTTAATCACGGTGATTTCCCAACCTCTGTATATTCATATAGGAAGCAGCCACGGCTTGCGGAGACTTGATCCTAAAGATTAGAACTAATATCACGCAAGAGAGGTGATAAGATGTCCACCTCATTTTTAAACGTTAAAACCGCTATGGCCTGCTGCCATCAACGGACGGCCAACTACATTAACTCCTTAGATAGATACAGCTACATTTTTGCTGTATTTCCAGCTATAAAACTTAAAATATTCATATTGTTACCAATCGCCACCTACCTTGACCATTTACAAGAACAACGTCATCTCTGTCATATCAGTTTAAAAGAACATAATTATATCACCCCGGGTATTGACCATTCGAACGCAGATGGGTACTACTGACGACAGATGTATATACATGAACGTCCTGACATGTAAGCTTGAAAATACCTAATATCTTCTCTTTTTTTACCATTTCCACAATGAATCGTTCAATATGGAGTTTTCTAAATATTTGTACTAAAACGAAATGCTCTTTTTTACTGAAAAATGACCGACGTAAGTTGTTAGGATTACAGGGAAATCAGACCAGAAATTGCAATTTTTCTGTTTTTAGCCAGAATTTTAAAAATCTAATAATCTCGAAAGAGTCCAAAACTGCATAAATAGGTAAAGCTACCCACGTTTTCTGTGGCAGTAAATCATATTTTCTTTTCGCTACGACTGAAACAGCAGCTGCAATGACACCTAAACAAACATGGCGTTCTCTTTGAAGGTACTTATGACGACAGACGAAAATATTCTACATTATGAACGCAGACGGTGCCTAGGCAAACGCCATACAAACTGCAGAAATATAAGACTTATAATCGGAATACTGGTGATAACTTTAGTATTTGTCTTAAACTGAAAAACTATGTAAAAAAGTAAATTATAAATTAAGGCTAAATAGAAACTTCAGTATCATTACGATTTTCTGTAAATTATCTTTTATCAATGAGGTACCGGCTTTTAACATTTTGATTACAAAATCAATATAGAGGCATTACTCCCAAAATATAATTATGTACTTGTCCATTTGTATGTGTTGCCATGAGAAACAAGCATGGCAAATGTTAGTTGATACGTTTGTCATTTTTGCAGTTATAGCTATTAATAACACGTCTTTGATCAACGCAAAAAGCTGGGCGAGTACAACCAACCTCCTCATTCTTCGAACAGCCGGGCTAAAAATGTAATTACAAATGTATGTGATATTTTTACATTGGCGTTAAATGAACAGGTTTGTTCCTGTGAATATTTGTAGTAACATTGTCTCTTGGTCATTAATAGTTGCTGTGTGTTTAGGAAACTTGCAGACATTGTTGCAGGAGACTTAGAGACCCCATTATCACAATTCATTCTCTAAACTAGATTATCTTTCACGAAAAATAACATGTCTCCTATTATTCAGCATTATTCAGTAGAATTTAAAATGCATACCACTAAACTGTTATAATCCGATGATATACACAAGTCCAGGCTTCGCACCAATCACTTCTGTGTAGTTTTGTAGTTTTCTGACCCGTGATATAGGATTAGTAGCTCCAGCATATTAGAATATTAGACATCCAAAAATACATAGTTCCGCCAAATTCATTGAGCTGTAACATGCTGAGAAATGTACAACTACGCTTGACAACTCAAGTGACTTTACTCATAAATTTAACTTCAGCGTTTAAGAGAATTAGTATAGACATTATGAAATATGATAATCAGAGCTACAACTTCCCTTGAAATCAACGAATCGGAACAAACCATCGACAATTGTGTTCTAATAGGTTTGGTGGAAATCTTGCCAATAAGTAGAGAAGTAGCAAAACCATCATTAAATTTGAAGAATCAATAGCCATACAATGTAAATCTCCTGAAATCCCTGAACCGGATATAGCCGGCGATATGCATAACTAAGCTTGGCACTGCCTCAATTATCTTAGGTTAAGTGGAAATCTGCCGGATATTACCTGGAGAATTAGCCAGAACATCATAAAATTATATGTATCGAGGGCGGTTATTCCACTGAAAATCATTGAACCGGAACATGCCGATTATGTGAAGTTTGGGGTGTTAATCCGACAAGTGGTATCAGAGGAGCTATTTGAATATACCTAACGACAAAAACAGTGACATGCATGTATCACTAATAAATATGCCTCGCGGAGGTGGGATACATAATTATTATCCCAGTATATACATGCAAGATCCTTCCACATAGACTAAACAACTGGCACACTGAATGTAATTAGTTTAAACCAATATTTATCCTGATTGGAAAACCTTTTTACGCTTACTACTTGTTACACGTCTGCCTTATATACGTATCCTCATTTCATATTAATCTACGTTCGTACGTATCTATTTCGGTCGTCGGACGTATCGTTTATCTTCACTCACCTCTAAAAATTGCTTATATCAAACATACCATTAATTCCAAAGTCTAGGCTGTATTGATACCTTATACATTTTGTCTGTATACGTGTCCAAGGTCATTGATATATATTGTTATTAAGGCAAATAAATGTCGATTAAGCAACAATTCAGTAGTTTTCAACATTTTAGGGAAATTCTTTAATTAAAAGGCGTCAGTTTATCATAAAACTTCACACATGCTTAGTTTAAACATATTACTACCTATATCAAGCAAAAGCTCCGGACCTAAAAAGAGAAATAATAAAAATATCAGGGTTATTCCAGCGTGCCTGTCATGACGTGCTTTATATACATCTGTCGTCAGTAGTACCCATCTGCGTTCGAAGGGGTGATAAATGTACATGTTATTTTTCTATTTCTGATAAATTGTTATAATATGGGTAAAGAAGATCAACACACTAATAGTTTTAAACATTTATCGACATGTTTCGACCGTAAATCCTTGTTTCTTTTCCTTTAAATGTGGGTTTGTAAAGCTGATTTTGTTTGTGTGTTAAACGATTTGCTTTAGAACTAAAAGTCCCCCGTCCAATCCACCCGTCGGTGCGTCCGTCCCTATTCTTGTCCGCGCTATTTCTCAGCAACCGCTGACACCTCCCAGAAAGCTGTAAATACTAGCATGTATGAAGACATGCCTCTTGTTCGATAACGGAATGAGCATGAAATAAACAGGAAGTAAATAACTACTACACAGTTCAGCAGCCTGGAGTGTATTCATTTTTATAGATTTAAACCCGGAAGAAAAACTAGTTTGATGGGCGTCGGATCTTTTTTCCACTAAGTGTTATTGACCCTTTCACAAGCAATGAAGTGTTTGGGAGTTTCGTGTCATAAAGTATCATATCCTACATGCTATTGAATTAAACAATCTCAAAATGCAGTCATGGCTAATCACTGACGTATTCAATTGAAACATAGTTGCACATCTCGTGTGAACACACAATTTATCTATTATTTTCGGTTCCGATATCTTCTCCATTTTGATCTGGGGTGATGAACACGCTGATCTTTGCAAAAAAATTTGGATGTCTGTGCAAAAAAATCTTAACCTACATAGAGTGATAAACCAACAACGCTTTATAAAATTTAGTTAAGGGTCATTGGGTCTTGATGCAGTAATCCTAGGGTCGATCGGGACTATAAACAATCTAAATTCGTGAAAGGTCATTAATTGATTTTTAAGCTTAAAGTGTCAAACAAGAAGTTTGTTTATATCCCCATAAAGCTATACAAACAAACTAGCCCTATTCGGGAAAACAGCCACGATCTTTACGAGCAAACATTGATAAATTTCTGTGAAGCAATTTTGATGTTCGCTCAGTAGCTTCTGTGATTTTGCATTTATGCATGGACCAAACGTAGTAGACTTGAAAGGATAAGATACAGGATCATGCAAAGATATTTGTTAACATGAACTTTGTACTACTATACTCTCAATTGACAAGTGGTTTCAGAGATGTCGATTGACAGAAACTCCATCAAAATAGCGGACTGTTTAAATATTTCTGTAATATTATTGCTCCATGTAATACATGGAAGTACTATCATTTAACGTTTAAAGAGGCATACCATAAAACTACGAGCAAGAACATTATTAAGCCTCAAAATTTCAGCTAAAATTCCTGAAATATTGGTTACAATTACATGGAAACCGATATGTGCTGTAGTTTCATTAAACCTTCATAAACACTTGTTGTTGGATGGCGATGTCACTACAAAGGCATATTGTGCACAAACGAGACATTTCTCAATATTAGTTCTTCTTGTAAAATGCACGTTTTGTTCCTTTACGTACGTCTAGCCTATTTACAGATATGCTCTGCTAGTAAAGGGTATGCCCCTTTAAAGATAAGAGTAAATCCCCAAACTCCACGCAGCGCGGAGCTTACCTAATCAATCGTTACATGGGGTTTGGTAAATCCCACGACATTGAATCTGAATGCATGTGATAAACAGGAAGATAATAGGGACGAAATGTTTTTATGATTGTCACTTGAGAAATTTCTCGTTCTTAATGGCACCATTAAGAGTTTCTCCTCACCAGATATTATTCTCCACTTAAGCGGAATGCGTTACTCCCATGATTTATCAAAATATGTACAAATATATTAATTGTTATAAGTCGAGTATATTTGAAAACACTCGTTATAAAAATCGTGGACATTTGAAATACATGTCTGTTTATTTGACAGTGGAATGATAAGAGTAGACGGCTTTGGATATTACATAGGAGCAGTTGCAGCCAAATTTATTACATTTTAAGTTTTAACCTCTAAATTGCTTGCAATAGACCAGCTGTCCCAAAACCTATAGTTCAATGCAGGCTGTTAACTCTTTGTTTCTTAAAGTCGATTTTGCAGTTAATTCCATTGTGGAAGACAAAATCCCCACAAAACACACCAAGTCCTAGTGTCTCCAGGGAAGCTGAATCGAGATTAAAGACAAAAACTTCAGCCTACATCACAAGCTAGAAATATATATGTGAAACAAATCCATGAAAAACTTTTCATCATTAAAAACAACAACACCAACGCATGACATGTACTTTATTCTAAAGTAATATTTCACATTATAAATCATTTATAAACACAGCATTCTTTCATATAAACAGTATAAATGACTTAGACTCATTTAGAGCTATCACCTTTGTGATAAAATACTATGATATATAATGGTGCTTTGTCACAGATTGTTATAGTTGGCTATGGTGGTGTGTCATATGCTACAACTGTTTCAAATTGAAGGAATCTACCTATGCCATATGAAATGTAAACAACATAAATGACTGAGTTTGGAGGAATAATTCTGCTACATCTTGATAGATACATACTCAAATTGTGTCTTGCACACCTAATATTCACAGTACAATATTCCTTGAAATCTTTTGAAAGGTGAAGGTGTCTGATCCACAAACTACCTATGAGACATAAAATGTCTAAGTTCAAAGGGCACAACTCTGCAAGACTTTGGTGGATACACACAAAAATTGTGTCATGCAAATCTACTATTCATGATGACTTTGTGTCAATACTCCTTGCACAATTTACATGAAATGACTGCAATAGAAATGTCTACATTCAAAGGGACATAACTCTGGAACACCTTGATGAATATGCACAAAAATTGTCTTGCATATCTACTATTCATGGTGTTTTCATGCAATAGAAAAGTTCAAAGAGGCATAACTCTGCAACACCTTGATGGATACATATAAAAATTGTGCCTGCACATCTACTACTCATTGTGACTCATTGTAGCAATGTACCAATATCTATGAATGAAGGAGTTTGCTAAACAAACTATCTATGTTTACTAAATACATGTATCTGGTTAATGTTTTCCTTTATTAAGGTTACCCTTGCATTCCTGAAAAAACTGAACTTTTTATAATGCCATATGATTTATTCCATAACTTATAAAACTAAGTGTACTTAATATAGAATTTCGAGCAAAACACCCCCACACACTAGTTTCACATTACTGTTGTATAAAAGTGATGTATACCCTGAACATACAATATATCACATACTGATGATTCTAATGAATATGTAAATCTATGGTCATGAGGTGTGTGATATTTACGGCGGATACCTCAGGCCCATAAATTTGAATATTTACCACACCATCAGTTAATAAGTGTGTATTATCTACTGGTTTAAGATTTGTGCAACAAGTTCATGATGGGATATTAATCTGGATTTAGAACTTTTAAACTTCACAGAAAAAATTTGAATAAAGTGTTATTCCCAAGCAAGAACTCTCTCCTTCATAACTGATTGTGCTTAGGTTGTGGCAATAAATTTGCTGCATCTCATTCTATTTGGATTTAAAAAATACTGTTTCTATGGCAACTGAAACAGTGACTGTCATATATCTACATCACTTTTAACTGTCTGTGAAATTTGGTTTCCTCTTCTCCAAAAAATGCTGTCATTCCCTCTTTTCTGTCATTCTGAAATGTAGGTTATACTTATTTACTCTTTCTCTCTTTGTGTTAATCTAATAAAACAATGCAATAAGTTCAGCAGAAGTTAGATCCGACAGGGATCTTGTAAATAAGATCCCTGTATCCTGTAAGCAGGCTAGCTGTTTGTGTATATTTCAGAATTTTCTTCTTCTGAAAATTCAATGAGAAAACATACAGCTTCAACCAAATAGGTATATCTACTGCACAGATAAAGAGCAAAGTTATGCTCATAGATTCAACATTAAGGACAAACTTACCGTTGCAAAAGTTGCATGGAAAAGTCTCTTCTCAAAGTGTAAACCCTCTGCTAAAGACATCTCATAAGCTGAAAATAAATGAACACACACATGAATGACATGACTTCATTTATACTAATTTATTTAATCTCAAATTTAAAATTGTGAAACAAGTTCTTAGAACTTATATCAATTGCTCTCCAAAATCCACTCCAGACTGAATCAACCTCGAGAGAGAGAGGCAAAGAGGCATATTATCTGTGTCTTACCTAAACACACTACCACTACTTGGTTATTGGTGAGGATCAACACCTAGAACCCTCCGAGGCTCCGATCCCAGGCAAACATGCTACCACTGCCCCAGAGTGGCTCCAGCATGACTTCAACAGGCTTGAACAAGAGCTGTCCCTCACAAGTGATGAATGCCCCCAAAGAGGTGCCTCACAGTCTGTGTCCTCTCCATATGCTCAATAAATGTGCTATGTAATTTTAAAATCCTTCCATGCATGACAGAGTAACCATGCATACAGTATTCCATTACTTTTAAACACTAAGTGTGACCTTGACCTTTGAGGTAGGGACATGGTTCATGCAGACAACACATTAGTCTTGATGTGCTGAACATTGTGCCAAGTCATTTTTAAATCAATTAATGCATTAAAAAATTACAATCCTGACACAAATGTATGCATATACCTATACAGGATTCCATTACCTATAAACTCTAAGTGTGACCTTGACCTTTGAGGAGTAAGGACATGGGTCTTCTGCATGCCACATGTGTCTTGATGTGCTAGACATGACAAAGTTACAGTCCGGACACGAATGTATGCATATATGCATATATAGAGGAATCCATTACCTTCAAACTCTAAGTGTGACCTTGACCTTTGAGCTAGGGACGTGGGTCTTGCACGCGACATGTCGTCTTGATGTGCTACACATTTGAGCCAAGTTATTTTAAAATCCTTCAATGCATGACAAAGTTACAGTCCGGACACGCAATGTGTGCTTATATAGAGGATTCCATTACCTTCAAACTCCAAGTGTGAACTTGACCTTTGAGCTAGGGATAGGGTCTTGCACGCGACACGTCGTCTTGATGTGCTAGACATTTGTGCCAAATTATTTTAAAATCCTTCAATGCATGACAGATTTACAGTCCGGACACAAATTTTTAAGTGTGAATGGACAGACGGACACCCTTCGGAGGCATAAGAATGTTACAGACAAGTGTACATGTTATTAAACATTAACCTTTGCCTGAAATGTTTATCAAGCTGGATCAATGATGTACCAGTGAAGTACACTATGAAACTCTCTGATATAGCTCTTTAGCAATATGCACTCAGAAGTCACAAGTCAAAAAGAAGATTGAATGGTGACTCTTTCAGCTTTCAAATTTGCTGTAATCTAGCTTCCTAAAACAAAACTTTCTCGACCTTTTGTATCAGAAAAAAGAATCAAGCAGAAAAACCTAAAGCAGTCATCCAAAAAATATCTGAATACTTTGTACTTGTTACTTTTTTTAAATATTTGAAATTTTATTGAATCCTCAAATGTTTTGAAATTTTAGGAATGATGAAGTACCATAAAATAGTGAAATGCCTGCCAATCTTAATAATATGCTGGTCTCAAAAAGAAGACATTAATTCACTGCAAAGTTCCCTCCCCTCTTAAGCGACTGCCCTCCCAAATTCTTAGTAAATTTTAAAATTTTGGTAAAATCAATATATATTCAATTTGTCAGCATCAAGATTATTTTCTTTTTGTAAGAGCTAAAAATAAAGGTAGAAATTTTTTTTTTACCCGAGCCAGTTTTGAACTCGGATCTTTACGCTTACAAAAAAATTTACAGGGCTTAACCCACTACACTACGGAGTCAGCTGATTTGATGCGAAGTTAAAAATATTGATATACCAAAGAGCCCACCCCGTTAGTCACGGGGTGATATTTTCTACAATAAAAGTAAGCAAAACAACACATTTTAATTGTTTCTTTTGTTAGAAAACTTTGTCACTTATCATAATACAATGCCCCTGATACAGTAATGACAATTGTTTTCTTGAAATTGAAAAATTTTCTTTTTTATCGTAACTTGTCCATCTGGAGTGCAGTCGCTTTAATTTCCAATATAAAAATGTTACCAAAAGTATACAGATTTTCACTCTTGCAAACATATTATACTCCAAAGATAACTGGGATAAATGAAGTGCTGACCTATATGCTCTCTCTCCCCACCCCCTCAAGAACCAAAAAAAGCCACCCCTATAAGTAAACCACAAAATCTTACTAAATACCAAACCTAACTTGATGCTTATTTTCAGGATTCAGGGTATCTGTTCACTTACTGTTTAATAACATAGCACTTTTACAATGATTTTTATTATAACTAGCATTATAAATTACCTGTATTAACAGCTTCCTTGCACATACCAGTAGTTATCTTGGAGTAACCAGCAATTTGTTCAGCAGTTTTGATTGCCTCATTCACAACTTGATCCACAGGAAAACTTTACTTACCAGACCTATATAAACAGGAAGATAGGAGACAATAAAATGAATTTCCAAGGTTTTTTTCAATTTGATATAGATATCTTGTAAAAATACTTTGTTGCACTCCTATTTCATAGAAAACATATAAAATTGTATGTATTACAGAGACATACTATTCTTTTTTCAGAATATGTGTATTAGTAAACACACAATAAACATGATAGTTGTAAGGTAAAAAACACTGTTGAGTCGTATTTCTCCACCATTTATGCAGGCCATGCTTTTTCTCAAGTAAAACTAAGTATGCATAAGAATTCCATTTTTAACTCCCATCAGAGGTTATGTTTAAAAACAACAAAAACATCGAACTTTATGATGTGACTTAGCCATTGAGATACTTGCTCATGGGGGTTGGCTCGTCATATTGCTGCCAAAAGCTATATACATGTACTTACAACAATTCATATGTATTCAAGCAGTTGCTTCCCTATACCCGTAACTATTCATCTGCTTACAATGAAGCCTAGAGCTTTTGTCAGGCTACAGCCGTGGCTATATTCTTATAGCATTTCACATTAGTTTAACTACGTCTATACACCTTTCTTTCTGATAAAAAACCGATACATCTGTAGATATCAAGTGGAAGAATCCATTATAGAATTACCGCTTAAATTAGGGGTGTCATTAGTAATATTACCGCAGTTAGTACATGCGCTTAAATTAAAAGCCTTTCTTTGCGTCCCTGGTAGGTCGTATGTACAAGGTAAAAAAACAATTCAGTGGATTCAAAATTACTAGTGCTTGACAATTTAGTCAATAGCTTTTAAGGAAACAGAGATACAGCATTTTTAGGCGAGGTTGTACGGCACATAATTCAAGACCACTATAAAATATCTGTGTTACTCAATTATAATTGTTAATAGGTTTTGCCGTAAAACCAATCTTCACCATAGTTTGAAACTGCAGACTCGAGCTTACTTACGAGGTCACAAGAAGGTTTCACAATTTAAAAATGAAAATGAAGCACAACATTATACTACCGTACCTGTGTATTTGTAATATTTACAGTCCGAAAAACGAAAAGTCTGAAGTCGCTACAATCAGTGGTGATGTTTATATTGGAGAAAACATATGCATCAGAAGGTATTCCTGCTGGGGCCATTATTCTTTGTGAATGATTCAAGGATATCATGTTTTAAAATCGCTACCGCAAAGTGCATAAACTATTATAAATGCATTACATGTATGTTCCCGAACCTTACGCTAGAAGTAGTTAACACACTTTTGAGTACATATTGAATTGTCTTCTATGTATGACAATATTTGTATGTTTATACAATTTATTGCTTCAAGATATAACGAAGGAGGAGTATTTGTGCTAAATTACTGTTATAGAAATGCATGGCACATATGCCATCCTACATCATTGGTGATCATTGTTATATTTTTTTCATAAAAGGCCTATTCACATGCTAAAGCATGTTTGCCAAAAAAGAAAAAAATGTCAAATTTCTGAAATTATCAGTATTTGAATACTAGATCGTTACAGATTTAGCAGCACTTAGTTATTTATTCGAACCACTGATGCTTGTGGTATGGAATCTATTCTTGTCCCATGTTGTGTAACGATACGTATATTTATATACATTGCCACTATAAACATGTGATCAGTAGGTAAGTAGAATAAGGAATTGCAACAGTAATTGGTTAGCTTACACGCAGTTGTGAAAATTTATTAAAAGATACTGCAGTGAGCAGGGGCAGGGTCAGCCTAAGGGGGTGAGGTCCAGACCCCAAGCATCTGTATTGAACCTCTAGTGTCGTTTCGTCTGACAAATCCAATGCCTTTAACATACCTGACTGCCGAAATCTACTTCCTGAGTAAATCAAATTCCCAGTATCTATTTCCAGTCTACCACATGTAATGCAATCCCGACAGTGAACACGGAGCTTTTAGTGTGTGTGTTATTGCTTTTACTTTCAAAGCCTATAAGGGCTGCAGGGTGTGTTCAGTAACAGACATAATACAAATCCAATAAAAATTTGGACATG